>CAUYPO010041687.1:0-24815 GCA_963574435.1 Cheirogaleus major | reverse complement strand
GTTTTATAATGGAATATAGTCGTCCCTCGGTATCCACAGAGAGTTGGTTCCAGGACTCCCCCAACCCCCATACCAAAATCTGCACGCTCAAGTTCATATGTAAATGGCATAGTATTTGCCTGTAACCTATGCACATCCTCCAGTACACTTTAAATCCTCTCTAGATTACTTATAATACCTAATACATTGGAAGTGCTATTTACAAATAGCTGTTATACTGTATGTTTTTATTTATATTATTTTTTATCATTTATTTTATTTTATTTTTTAATATTTTCAATCCATGGTTTGAATTCACAGATGTGGAACCCGTGGATATGGAGGGCTGATCATATGTCTTTATTCAGCATTGTAGGACCCCTTTGCAGTTGAAAGTTGCGTGCTGCCTTCAGTGATTTTCATTGAAGAAATAATAATTTTTTTTTCTTTAAAATATTTTTGGGTGATTAATGTTACTGAAAACAGAAAATAGACATATTTCTTTGAGTAGCCACTGTTAGGTTAAAAATTCCATTTTAATTTATTCATTTGCCCTGTTAACATTGAAAAGCAGGCAGCAAAATAGTGTGCCAGTGGCCTGAGCCAGTAGAGCTTGGTTTGCATCCTGGCCCTGCTCTTACCTGGACGAGGTGACACTGGAAAAATAACCTACCTTCTCAGCCTTCGTTTTTCCATCTCTAAAAATGGGATAATGCCACCTACCTGCTTTAACAAGGATAGCATCACGATCTTACGCAGTGCCCGGGGTGTGGTAGCTGAACTGTGGCTGTCACTGTGCTGCTCTTGTCTGTGGCCCTGCGCACCTTTGCTCCCTTTCAGATTCTGCATCTTACATGGCTTTACCACATACGTGCCTGTGGGTCTGTGTGTTGTCCTCTCCATAACAAGTTTTGAATCAGTATTCGGATGTCATATTCAACCGAGTGAATGGTTCAGGGGTCATAGTCCAGCTTCAGTGCCATGGAGATCCCATTCTTCTGCTAGCACTTTCCTTTTTGTGGTCCAAAAGCAGTGAAATCATTTTTTTCTGCCCTGTTTCTCTTTATCCACTGTGTTTAATCTGTGCACTCATTCCTTCATCAGACACTTACCAAGCACAAGTGTTATTCTGGTAACCAATCTCATTGCTTCCAGCTGAATACCTCCCAGATTTGTTGTTGGTAATGGGGATAGGACCTTGGCCCCTACCCCTTATAAATTCACATTTTACTAATTATAGATCTTCCTTGGTTTCCTTGGCTCTGGCCCAGGGGTGGCAAATCCGTGGCATTCATGGCATTTCTCTATTCCGCAACAAAGGGTCTGCGGCCAGTTAGTCATTCTCCACATTCACGTGGTCTCTGAAACCTCAGCAGCCAGCCCAGGACCTCACTGGCAGCTGGGCAGCTTTGGCACTGGGAGGAAACCTGTTCCCCTGCCTGTCCTTGCACCTGCGTCACACCCTTCTAAACACAGTCTCTCTGGAATAACACACTCAGGCCAATTGAAGATTTTCCCTAATTTCGCTCCCGTCTGTGTGGCACCCCTCGTTCCCAGCGGTTCTTCACCCCAAACTCTGGCTGGCTGCAAAGCTGCCCACCGCCTGCGACTCTGCTTTTGCTCCAGCTGTTTCCTGTGTGCCTCGGTGGTTGTCTCCCCACTCCTTTCCGCTGTCCTGAATTCTGCAGAGCTCAGAGAAAGTCACGCTTTCCCCTTGATGCGCTCCCTGGTCCTCTGGCCATATTCTTCTCTTCGTGACCTTGATTCCTGAGGCACATAAAGTGCATATTGTATTGTTCTAGTTAGTTCTTTTTAATTGTAACAGCTTTATGGAGGTATAATTGGCATGTATATAAGCTGCACGTATTTAAAATATAGAATATGTTAATTATATATATATATACAGATATATATATACACACACACACATACACACATATATGTATATGTGAAACAGTCTCCGCAGGTAAGATCATGGATATAACCATCCGCCGTGGAAGTCTCCTCATGCCCCTTTGAAGGCATAACAAGCCTGCCTTCCTCCCTTCTTTGCCTCTCTTTGCCAGGCAACTGCTGTTCTATTTTCTGTCAATATAGATTAGTTTGAAGTTTATAGAATTATATAGAAATGGAATTATGCAGTATGTACTATTTCTCGTCTGGCTTCTTCCACTCAGCATAATTATTTTGAGACTTATCCATGTATCGATAGTTCATCCTTTTTTATCACTGAGTAGTAGTCCACTGTGTAGGTGTTCCACAGTTTGTTTATCCATTCATCTGTTGAAGGACATTTGAGTTATTTGGGACTATTGGGGCTATTGCAAATTATGGTGCTGTGAATATTCATTTATGGATCTTCATATGGGCATATAATTTTATTTCTCTTGAGTAAGTTTCTAGATTGAAATGGCTTGGTCATCTGTGTAGGTATATGTTTATTTTTCTAGAACACTGCCCAGCTGATTTCCAGAGTGGTTGTAGCATTGTACCTTTCCGTCAGTGTATGAGAGTACCATTCTTTAAACATTCTGATAGGTATGTAGAGGAATCTCATTGGTGTTTTAACTTGCATTCCCTTAATGACTAAAGGTGTTGAGGATCTGGGTTTATCTGCCACATGTATATCTTCTTTGGTGAAGTGTCTTGTTAAAATATTTTTCTCATTTTAAAAATTAGCTTTCTTTTGAGTTTTGAGAGTTCTTTATGTAGTCTTAATTTATAAGTCCTTTATCAAATATCTGATCTATTAATATTTTCACCAAGACTTATTACATGCCTTTCCATTCTCCTAACAGTGTCTTTTGAAGAATAGAAAAATTTAATTTTGATGAAGTCAGAATATATGGTATATTCCATTAGATTTTCTAGATTGATGATTATATGTGAATAAAGTCAGTTTTATTTGTCTCTCTGATCTGCATGATTTTATTTTTCTTGACTTGTTGCACGGGCTAGAAGATTAAAGGTGATGGAAGGGTCATCCTTGTCTACATTCATCTTTAACATTAAGTCTGATGTTAGCAGTCTGTTGCTCAGAGATGCCCTTTATTAAATTGAGGAAGGTTCCCTTCTGTTCCCAGTTTGCTGAATATTATCGTTCTTGCTGTTATTGTCTTAATCAGGAATAGATACTGGATTTTGTCAAATGCTTTTCTTGACTCTATGGAAAAGATCATATTTTTTTTCTTTTTGAGAATATTAACTTTTTATAATATTAATATTACATTGATTTTTGATTATTATAATAAACTCATACTCTTGAGATAAACCCCAATTGGTTATGATGTATTATCGTTTCTATAGATGGTTGAATTCAGTTGGAATTAATTTATCATTTGGCATCTCCATTCATAAGAGATGTTGGTTTGTAATTTTCTTTTAAGATCTTTGATTTTGGTATCAGGCTATTGCTGATCTCATAGAATGAGTTGGGATGTGTTCCCTCCATTTCAGTTTGCTGGAAGTTTGTGAAGAGTTGATCTGCACCACCACCATTTCTCGCCTAGGATACACTAATAACCTCCTATCTGATCTCGCAGCATCCACCTGTCCAAGTTTGGGAATGAAATAAGCTAGTGATAAATTCCTTTATTAAACTCTGAGTAAAAGTTGTTATGTTTGGGTTTGTGGCTGTGGATCCAGTGAAGAGACTTGCATCTAAGTCCATTCTGATGCCAGGAAGCATCATGAGCACCTTGTTGTGAGGCCTGGTGTCTTCATCCACCTGTGAAGTGGGCAGTAGTACTTGTTGCCTCACCTGTTAAGTTGCATGAAGTCAAGATAGCCATTTAGAAATAAAAAAAAAAAGAAGAAAGAAAAGAAAAAAGGCTGAGCATAGTGGCTCACACCTATAATTCTAGCACTCTGGGAGGCTGAGGTGGGAGGATTGCTTGAGTTCAGTCAGGAGTTTGAGACCAGCCTGAGCAAGAGTGAGACCTCGTCTCTGCAAAAAATAGAAAAATTAGCTGAGTGTGGTGGTGCATGCCTGTAGTCCCAGGTACTTGGGAGGCTGAGACAGGAGGATCGCTTGAGCCTAGGAGTTTGAGGTTGCTGTGAGCTATGATGATGCCTGGGTAACAGAGCTAGACTCTGTCTCAAAGGGAAAAAAAAAAAGTTCATTTTTAGGTAAAATGCTGCTCTTCTACTAAGCATTGCACATGGATTATTTAATTTGTATGGATTATTTAATTTTCATGGAGTATTTAATTTACTTAGATTATTTAATTTATATGGATTCTTTAATTTACGTGCATTATTTAATTTAATCCTCACAATAATCTAATAAGAAAATGGAGGCACGAAGAAGTTAAGCAGCTTGCCCAGGCTCCGCAGCCGATGAGTAGGCAGTGAGACCCTTTCTCTCTGGCAGGGACGCAGATGTGGGAGCGTGCCGTCTCTGCAGACTGGCCCCACCGCACCCCAGATCAGCTGGCTCCCCGTCACATCTCCCCGGTTTTTCTTCTTCATATCATTTCCTGAAACCATCCTTGTTCCCTGTGTCTCCACTAGAATGCATGAGAGCATCGGTTTCATTGTCCCCTGCTCTGTCTCCACCCCACGCCCCAGCTGCCTGTGCCTAGAACCCTTCTTGGTATATAGTAGGCTGCCGGTGAATATTTGTACGCTGAATTTCACTGGCTATCGATATAAAACCGTTTGAATACTGAACATAGGATATAAAATCATATAATTTATTAAGAGAAAAAAGGAACTTAAATGTTTCAGCTCATGGGAGCTTCTGAATGGCAACCCCCTGACCTCCCAGGGTACCCTCTTGCCATTCCGTGTTCCGGGGAACCTTGAAGGGACACATTTGAGAAGCACCAGCATGTGGGGAAGCACTTTGCATAGAGATTTGCAGTGACGCGATTTGAATTCAGATGAGGCATGAGCTCTAGAAAGGGTGTACCCACTATGCCTGATGACACGATAGGGTGTAGGCAAGCACTGCAGCCCTTTGCTGTGCCATAGCTTTTAAATAATTATAGCAGTAATTAATTAATTGATGTCCTGGGGCCTTTATCATATGTGAGGAACAGCCTTAGAGGTGTCACTCCCAGGTGAGGTGTGTATATAGGTTGTCCAACTCTGCAGTTCTTTCACTGCCGTGGGTTTCCATTCCAGAACTGCTGCACGTCTGAAGTCACTTGGCTTCCTTCTGCCAGCCCTCCTCACCCTCCCTGTGTAGGAGAATTGAGGTCAGCCTTCGTTTAACACAGAGTGTTTCTCACCTATGGGGGTTTGAAGGTTGTATTTTAAAGAGACTGAACCTATTTAAATGAACAAAATCTCTTTTTTTTTTCTTTTAGGAAAAACGCAAAGCTGAGGAAGCCCTCAGTGACCTCAGACGTCAGTATGAAACCGAAGTAGGAGATCTGCAGGTGACCATAAAAAAGCTTAAAAAGGTAAGAATGTGGCAGCCAGACTTTAGGAACAGCCGTAGTGTCTCAGTGCTGTTAACAACCAAAAAGTTTTGGAATCATGCTGAAGTGGCAGAAAGAATCAGATTTCAGCGTCAAATGGACTCCTTGGAAGACTTTTCTCTACGGGTCCCTGAGTTCCTCTTGTGTCTCAGGGGCCACCTATGTTTTGCGGAGATGTGATAAATATTTCTGATCCCTTGAAGACTTGTCCATCAAACCTCAGTTTGCTTCCTTAGTCTTCACCAGTCCTATGCCCTCATGTCCCCGTGTCCAGTGGACTGCTCCATGACAGCTGAGGCACCGTCTTTCTCGGTCATTCAGCCCTGTGCCCCCGCCCCTAGCCTACTGCAAGGCGCATGGTAGGTCTGTGGTGACTGTTTACTAGATGAAATGACTATCGCTGTTCTGAGTAGAAAGTGTCAGATCTAGGGGACCCTTGATCAGCAAGAGGTGAGAAAGAACTTGTTAAAGTCTGAGCACAGGTGTGATGGGGTTTTGGCTTTTGCTCTACTTGGTTTCTAATGAGCAGGGTCTGTTTCACTCAGGGACGTGCTGGCAGCTGGCTCTGCAGGTGGGCGGAGGAGAAGGGAGGGATTTGTAGCATTTGCTGATTTCCACGGTGTAAATACTCACATCGTTGCTCATGTCAAGCTACCAAGTTGGTATCACTAAATTCAGAGTTGGGAAGAGGTGCTTAAAGTAGACTGTTGCCTGCCACTGCCGCCGGCTCCAGCACTGTGCTGGACGCACTTCTCGCATGTGAGTTTCCATAACTAATGGAAATACCTTCGCTAAAATGAAAATGAATAGTTAAAAAATAATCACCCCACAAAGTGGTAATGAGATTAAGTGACAATTAACTATATTTTGTAGACCGTTATAACTTAAATCTCAGGGATGATTAAGAATTCTTCTCAGTAGCCTTCCTGGAAAGTTAACATCAATGTCAACCTTATATTTAATTTTCAAAAGTTGCTATACTGTACATACTATGCTTGTATTACAGAATTGAGTGGGCCAATCTCCTATTCATGCCAGAGCCACAGATTCTTCTGTTAGTAGTAACTGTCCTGTCTTATTTCTCTGGCTTCTTGAATCTTTAGACATGTCAGTGTCTGCAAGAAGAGACAGAATTTCTTGCCCTTATGTGGCATATGGTGGAGGCTGAATGTCACTGAACAGTAAGAGAGGCCGTAAGTCAGGAGTGAGGAACTCTTGAGTCCTTGTCCAGACTGTTACCGGTTTCTCCCTGAAACAGCTGGCCCTATTCCCTTTGTCTTCCTGGTCTTTAGTTTCTCATCTAGAAAATGGGCTTAATAATAAACTGTCCTACCCAACCATAATAACTGATAATTTATTGACTTGATAGTTTATTAAGCTCTTTTTCATAATTGAAAAAAAATTGAATTGTCAAACTGGCTCTGAGGAAAGTGTAAATATCCTACCTTTACAGGCAAGGACTGGACTCTAGAGAAGTTAAGTAACTTGGTCAAAATCACACAGCTAATAACTGGTGCCATCATCTTACTACATGGTTTGTGCTTTCTCACTTATTCCAGGCTTCCTGCCTGCCCAGTGTGGTCGTTACACAAAACAATACGAGAATATATGTGAAAGGCGGTGAAGAGCCATAGGAGAGTTTACAGTGTGTTACAGTCAGTGACAACTGATGTCACTGATTCTGAGAAAATCATTTTTTTCCCCACAATTTCTCTTCTCTGAAGTCAGAATGCTCTTCTCAGTCAGCCATGTGGCAGTTATGACGTAATTGTGTAAAACCTTCCCTTGGTACCACCTGACCAAGTGAAGAGGGTCCAGAGTCACAGTGCTTAGCCTTGTTGGAATCGGGATCCACTTGGATCGATGTGCAGGCATTTCCTAAGTGCACACCACAAATCCCGTCAGTTCCCAGGGATGTAAGTTAGTTGTAGGAAAGACATTTTTGTTCCCCATGTCATAGATGTTCCTGAACCAGTTTAGTCTGGTAATTAATAATAATGAGTCAACCAGCATGCAGAACGCACATGTGTATTTGTATAAGAGTGTGTGTGTCTCTAGCTTCATGTCATGCTTAGATTTTATTGATTTGAGTTATTTCATAAGCATTTCTTAAACTCACCATGAAGAAAACACAGGTGGATCTGGCACTAACTCTGCTTTTAACAAAATCTTACACTCTTAGGAGGGGAAATAAGACATTCCTAAATAATTATTAATATAGTACCCCATGGAAAGTGTTAAGTGTAGATGATATAAAGGAGAATATAAATAACTGGAAAAGGCAAGGTCTGGGTTGTGTAATAGTTAAATGGTTTCTAAAAAGAGCTTTTCAGTTGTTTCCAAGAAAACCTACTTAATAATAAAAACTTTTAAAAAATGTTTCAATTGTTTAGAACAAATCTTTAAATTTTTGTGGATTTTATGTAGTTTAATGATTTATAAAGTTGTATAATGTTGAAAATTGAAGACTTCTAAAATTCCCATATCTCTGTTCAAGGATAGTCTTAAAGCAGTTCAAAGTGAGTCCATTTGTAAGCGCACAACTTTTATTTGCTCTTTCAGCTCGAAGAACAATCAAAACACATAAGTCAAAAGGAAGATGTGGTTGCACTGAAAAAGCAAATTTATGATTTATCAATGGTAAGAATCACCTTTTCACTTACAGAAATGCACTTCCTGTTAGACTACATCATCGTGCTGTTATTTCAGTGTTCCAGGAATAGCAGCTTAAGGAGAAATTAATACTGTGGTTAGAGAAAGTCTTTAAAATACATTTGAGCAAAGGTATTATTTATGCAGGCTTTTTTCCTCAATGATATACCACTTATTGTGAAAGATTTTAATTTGTTTTTTTTATTCAAAGTAGTAAAGACATGGTGCTTCAACTTTACGGAACATAGTTAACCCTGCGTTCTTGTAGCACTGGCTCTGGTCTGTGTCCCTGATTCTGTGAGATGAGGGTGTCAGTGCCTTGCCCTTCCTCCAGCTTTTCCCTTTCAGTCTCTTTCCATCTTCCGCTGACTATAACTTTACTTTTTCTATGACAAAATTGAATATGAACATCTGTTCTGTTATCATGATTAAGTTTTCTTTATTTTGATTTTAGGTTAACTCCAATTCAAAAGCAAATAAAGAACATTTTCTTTATTATGATACTAAATACTTTCATCACAGAGCCAGGAAGTGAGCAAGGATTACACTTCTTTCTCCAGTCATTATCCCTGTACCACTTACAAGAGAAGGTTTCTGGCTTCAATGTCTAGTGAATTCCCTTAATACAACAGCAGTTACAAATGCCGTCACATCTTACTTGGCTTTGTATTTGGTTTATGACTTCCTTACAGAGTTACCTGTTTTTCTTGGATTTTCTGGTTGAGTTTTTAGTTTCTTGTTGTAAAAAGAAACTCTATCATGGTATCACTGATACTTTGACTTTTTATTGATTCTTCCCAATACCTGAAATTTATTTAACTTTTCTCCTTGAATATATTAATTTTAGAGTCCATGAAATTTCAGTTCTTACTGGACTGATTGTTTTTTAAATTTGCTATCAATATATCATCCTGGAATTTCTTTTTATTGGGTCTTTTGTTGAATTGCAATGTTTTACATATTACAGTTTTTGTCCTTTAGGTTTTATCCTCATTTTGCTATAGTACATCCTCAAGGAACTTTCTCAGAAAGGGTATATGAGAGAGAAATTTTCTCAGTTTTTGAATATTTGAGTATGTCTACATTCCCCTCACAATTTGTTGAGTTAGTCTAGATAAATAGGAATCTTTTGGACTTCTCAGGGGTTTATTTATTTAGGTCTGTCAGCTGCCTTTTTTTTCCCTCCAAATACCTGGCAATCCTTGGTGATCTGTTCATATTTTAAAGTAAAAGATATTTAGCTTGATCATTTTGGGCGGCTGATGTAAGAGTCCTTGTTTCTAGATAAACAGCTATTTACCTCAAGGCCTCTCCCCTGAGAGGGTGTCTTCCTAGGAGCTCTGTGTGTGCAGGTGGCTGTCACACTGCGGGACCCCAGTCACCAGAATGAGTGAGGCAGGGATATTCAGAGGGAAGCATTAGCTTTCCTTGTAGAATCATTCAGTTTTTAAAAGATAGTCTCCCCATCTTGTTACCTTTGGGATCTACCCTGGCTATCTGCTCTTCTTTGCTAGGGTGAGAGAGGGGGTGGGCTTGGGAGGCTGCCTTAATATACAGTCTTAATCTCTATTTCCAGCCACACATCTCATTCTCTCTTTCTGGCTTCGGCCTGGATGCCTGCCTCCTCTGTGTTCTACATCAGAGCCTTCAATACGCTTCTTCAGGATTTCCTTCCCCCAGCTCTCTCCCCTTTGGCGGTGCATTTACTTTCAGTTTCTATTTTCCAGAAATGTGTGTAAGTCACTTGAATGCTCATGGGCCCCTCTTGCCTTCTTTATGCCTTCTTTTAACTGTTACTGGTTTATTTCCTTTGGTATTTCGTGTTAATGGGGTTTCAGAAGAGAAAAATGACAGTCATGTACTCAGTCCACCATCCCGAATGGAAACCTCCAACTTTTTTTAAAGAAAGATATAGAAATTTCCTAACCACACAGGTTTATTTTTAGTGCAAAACATAAAAATGTTAAGTGATAAAATTTATTGCAAAAAGTAGCCAGTGTACCTGGTAATAGGTACAATTAATTTCATGGAATGTTTATCATTAGTTTATAGCTCTCATTAAGTAAAGAAGATATCCAAATGTTTGGTGTTAATTTCCCAGTGACATGTGAAAGTACATCATGATACACTCTTGACTATTGTAGTTTGGTACCAAATGTCATGCACAAAAAAATGAAGAACAACTTTGAGGATTTAGATTTTCTACACTCTAATTATTTATAATAATTTCAAATTACCTTGAAGTGACAGTTGTTAGCTCTTTGAACACCAAAACTTGAAGAGTGGTGGAAGGGTGAGCGTGGTGTCTGAGAGGGCTACACTACACTTAGCTTCATTTCTCGCAGGCAGAGGAAGCTGAAGCTCTGACTCTGATGTTCTGCTGTGTTTGTTTTCTCTAGGAAAATCAGAAAGTTAAGAAAGATCTTTTAGAAGCACAGACAAGCATAGCCTTTCTTCAGAGTGAACTAGATGCTTTGAAAAGTGATTATGCTGATCAGAGTCTGAATTCTGAAAGGTAAGAAACTTTGCATTATTTTTTTTAAGTTTGAATGGAACATTCATTTAGATGATCATCCAGGCAAATGAATCTCATGTATATGAAGCTATATAATAAATAATAAAGGGCAAGGTA
Source organism: Cheirogaleus major (assembly GCA_963574435.1). NCBI lineage: Eukaryota > Metazoa > Chordata > Mammalia > Primates > Cheirogaleidae > Cheirogaleus > Cheirogaleus major. The sequence continues at coordinate 14,126 of CAUYPO010041687.1, read as the reverse complement.
TTAACTTTGCTAATATATTCTTTCCTTTCTAATTATTTTACTTTCAGTGTCAAATTTCCTAATGCTTTTTGGTTTTGATTTTTTTAAAAACAAACAGATTAATTAGTTTAATTATTGGCTGCTTAGGACAGTGCAGGGCTTAATAAATGTTAGACTGGGAGCTAGAAGAATATACCCAAAGTATCAAGCGTCAATGCTTAGTAAAGTGCTTTACAGGTAAGAATCCTGGCCATAAAGCATAAGAAAGGGAAAGTAGACCTCTTAGGCAAGTCATTTTCTTTTTCTAGGTGTTAGTTTTGCAGTATGGTGTTAATAAAACCTAATGCACTCACACACTCATACACGCAGACATGTATTTATATATAAAGGATATAGACATGGATATTTATATAAGCATATATACATATAATAGTATAGATATTTGTATACATATATATCCCCTAGGACATGTACAGTTGGGAAAAACATCTTGTTCTTTGTCTTCAAACATTAATCAGAATTAAGTTCTTGTAATAGAAAACAGTGAAACATGTATTAAGTACTTACTATATATACATAGTTCGCCAAGCTAGATGAGGAGTTGTGAGTGTACAGTCTGCAAAAAGGAAAAGATGTGGTCTCTTCTCTTTGAGCACTTCAAGGTTAGTTGAGGGAAAAGAAGCAAAAAGATTATGGAGTAAAACATTGTAAGAGCTAAATAATCTCAGAAGCAGTGCCACCACCAGGGTTGTGGTTTGGGTTAATTGCCATGTGATCACAGAAAAAGTTTTTAATTGAGAAGAAGTGAGGAACTTTATTAAAAAGGAGACGCTAGAGGTGTGCTCAGTTGGAGGGTCAGGTTCATGCTGGTGAAAGGAGGAAGGGGCAGCAGGGACAGCAACATCAGCAACTCAGAGCCGTGGCACTGCCACCTGCCAGGCTCTGTCCTCTGTGCTTTACTGGTACTAACTCATTCAGTCCGTAGAACGCCCCATGGGATAGGGACTTCCTTTGTTTCCATTGTACAGATGGGAAAAGAGAGTCTCAGGGCTGTTCCAGGTGAGACAACAACCAAAGCAGGGGCAGGGACATGGGGAGGGATAAGTCTGGCTTGGGGAAAGACGGTCGGACTGCTGGGCAAAAAGACACATTTTGAATTGAAAAAGCAAAAGATGAAATATAAAAGTATAAAAGCTCATTTAAGGCTATAGTGTTAAGGGCCCAGAATTTGGGGCTAAGAAATGTAAATGCTTATAGACAATTGGGAAACTTTTAGCTTTATCATCCAGGGAGCGAATGGAAAGGATCTTGTGGACAGAACTTGATAGCCTGAGAGTGTGGGGACGCTAGCGGTGGGGTTTGAGTGCTAAGGGGGAACTGCTGGCTGGAGGCGAGTGCCAAAGGCCCCGAGTGAGCAGTTTGAGGAGGGGCCAGGGCTTCCCTAATAAAGCAGCAGAGAGATGGCCGGGGGGAGTTTCTGGCCAGCCTAGCAAGCCCGGTCCTGTGAGTATCTCTGTGGCCTAGGGTGAGGAGAGGAGGGGAGAGCAGGGGCAGGGTTGAGGCTGGGAGAGGAGAAGGAATCACAGGAAAGGAGAAAATAGATGGAGTTGGGGTTATGTAAGGCTTGGAATGAGCAGAGAATGCTCAGGATTGAGGGCACTGCTTACACAACAGGCTGGGGAGAGGGGACTCGGGAGCTGGTCAGGGGTTCGGTCCCCGTGGGGAACAGAGCCGGGCAGCAGGGGTGGGGATGGAAGAGCCGGTGGGTACCGAGGTGCAGCTGAGGAGGAGAAGCTCCGGGTTTGCAGTGTCAGCGGTGGGGCAGATGCCGGCAGGGGGAAGCACGGGCTGTGGGCGTGTTCGTGGAGCTGCAGCAGGAGAGGAGGCTGCTGAGGCCACAGTGGCGTGGAGAAGATGGAAAACCGTGGCCAAGGACACTCGTCTTTGAAAAAGGTGGAAGAGGTTCTGGGAGGGCGGGCGTAGGTGAGGCAGGACTTGACATCTAATCTTCATTCAAACATAAGGTGTAATCTTACAGGGATCTGGAAATAATCCGAGAGTACACAGAAGATCGAAATAGTCTTGAGAGGCAAATCGAAATACTCCAGTAAGTGCTCAAATCAAATCTCATCACATTTACATTCTACTTATTTCTTGTTAATAAAACACGCGCCACGTAGAACGCGAGTTGCCATCTAAAGACCGGGTGTGCAGGTCGGCCTATGTTTCTTCCCACGGCAGTGGAGGTACCTCAGCGTGTCCGCTTCGCTTCCGATGCTTCTAATCCTAAATACATGATTCAAATGCAGGGAATAGAGCATGATTCTCTAAAACTCCCCACAAGTCAGGGGATCTGTCCCATGTGTCTTTTTAGGGTCTCTGTAAAGAAGAATGGCCCTGACCTCTGGGCTGCCTCTGAGCTCTCTCCGTACACCGAGTCAGTCAGGCTCCTCACGTCCGTGAGGGCCACAGGGCTCTGCCCACGTAATCATTCTTTCTCAATTTGTTGTGTATGGTTACAGGTGTATTTTTTCTTAGGTTGTTTTTCTATCCCGAGATGGAAGTATTATACTTGCTCTGTCAGCTTCACAACTAAGTTGCAGTGATTCCATCCTCTGAGGGTCTTCCCCACAAACCTCCCCCTCTTTCTTTTCCACCCATGCAGTATTTTCTTCTGGTTTTAGTTCCCCCAAATGAGGTAAAGTGAGGCTTGACCAATTTCTTTATTACCATTTTTAAATACTTATTAAGTCTTGTGGCAACTGTAGAATTCCTTTATGACAATAATCTTTTCAGTTCATTCATTCATTCATACATTCAACATATTTTTAGTCAGCACCTTTTACAGGTCAGGTGTGCCAGGAGCTGAGGATAGAGTGGCAAGTGGGGGAAAAATCTCTCTCTCCTTGTAGTGCTAGTCTAGGGGAAAAAGACTGGAACCGATCCATAATCATAGAAATACATATGAAATGCCAAGTGAGGGAGATACGGCAAAGGGGAGGTCCATGTCTCCTAAGGGGAGCTCTGGCCTGTCTGAGAAGGTCAAGGAAGTGATCCCAGAGGAAGTGAGGACTGAGCTGAGGTGTGAAGGATGAACTGGCCTTAAGCAGGGGAAGATTCCCACTCTGTGAGGTAGGGGCTCTGTTAATATCCACATTTTATATAAGAGAGCACTGAAGCTCTGACAGCTTACGTGACTTTTGTTAAGTCGCATGGAAGTAAGTACCTGAGTTGGGATTTGAACCCAGATCTGACTGAGTTACCATCCAAGTGCTTACCTGGTACATGATGGTACACCAGGCCTTGAGGAGGACGCCAGGGGTGTGAGGCTGGCAGAACGCATGGCATCCGTGCCTGGCCCTGGGAGGTGTGACTGGCCGGCTGGGTTCAGGCGTTCAGGTATCAAACGTGCATGAAACTCTCAAACAGTGGAGGTACCTGAGGGAAGAGTGAGCTCCAGAGCAGAGCTAATTCATTCCTAAAATGCCCCAAGACCTTTAAAGAACAATAACTCATCAATTAATTTGTTGTAGTTTGAGTAGCGAATCATGATCTCAGTTTATGGGGTTTGAAGGGAGGTGGTAGAAAGTTGCGAAAGGTGATGTCATTCCACGTTGTGAATGTTACAGCCTGAAAAGAAGGTGATGACGTTGACCCCCACTAATACGTCCCTTGTCTCTCCCTTTATCTGTTGTGTCTTTGCTCTGTAGAACAGCTAACCGGAAGCTGCATGACAGTAACGACGGCCTTAGGAGTGCCCTCGAAAACAGTTACAGCAAATTCAACAGGTCCTTGGTAGGCCACTTAATATGGAATATATTTTGTTCTTTCTTGTGGTGTAGAGTATTTTGGAGGTGATGAAAATCATGTAATTTCTTCATGTAGATCCTTACAATAATGAAAAACTCTTTTCGTAAAATAAAAGGAGACAACATTTTTCCAAATTAAAAATTATGCTACCCCTCCGCGGAAATAATTGCCTCGCTGTTAACCAACTCTTTCGTTAGATGTTCTAGGAAACTAGAGGAAGATGTATAAGATGACAGCTTTGCCCTGGGAGGGTTTATAATACAGTAGGAAGTCAAGATGTGCACATATAGATAGCAGTAATATAAGAAAAAGTGGAAAATCCCATGGAGGTAAAAATAAAATGTGGCTGAGGGGTGAGTTTAGACACTGAGTGTTCTTCATGACAGTGCGATCACCAGAATGGGGCCTTGCATTTCAAACCCTCCTACGGAAACAAGCTAAGTCCCATTTGGAATTTCGAAGACTTTTCCCAAACTGCATTTGTCATAAAGCCTCTTATCCCACTTTTGGGGACGAACTTCAGTCCTAAAATTCCAGTGCCATATTTGGATATGGAAGAGTCAGTCACTAAGCCAAATCATGGTTTGAGAAGAGGTTAAGTCCAAGGAAGTTGATGTTGCAGGATCCTGGCAGACTGGGGAGCCAGAGTGCGCCTTTACGGAATATGCAGTAGGCTTTAAGGAATTAAGATATGATCAGGAGGAGAGACAGTACTGTGGTCAGTTGTCTTTGTTGCAGATTTTCCCTTGATTTTCTTGCTCACATTTGCTCCTGCAGCATACTAAACTTTTAGTTACATTCGAAGTTAAATAGTGTGCCACAGTTAAAAAAAAATGTGTGTTATGTGTGCCTGCCTGCGTGGGTATGAAATGTTTACATGGACTAACAAACAATTACTTATATATTACAGCGCGTAAATAATACATCCCCAGGGAATACAATTACTAGAGGCAGTCCCAAATTCAATGGTCATTCTCCTCAAACTTCAGGCTATGACAGGTATGTTAACATCTGCTTACTTTTTATTTGACTTCTGGATCAAAGTTAAAAGGAAAGTAAATTTTCTTAGAGGTGAATTAAAATAATAGAGTGTATTTTGGTCACTAATCTCTATGATCTTATTTTGAAGTTCTGAAATGCACACCATGTAAAAAGTAAAAATGTTTCAGGGAGGGCGAAGTTATTTCCTTAAGATGTTATGACTTGGTTTTATGTATGCTCACAGTTACCTCACCCCTCACATCATGTCTTGGTTCTTAGAAGTGGACTCGGGAAGAGACATTTCAGGGAAATCCGTGGAGTTGTGGTATATATTGTTGCAGTGTACGTGGTATATGACGTTGAGACTGTTGGCATGATCTGTAAATGTTTAATAGCCCAGCATAATATTATGTGAGCTAGTTGCAGGAAAAGGAAACTTTCAAAACAAATGGAAGTATGGCTAGTAGATGTTTATAAGCTACTGCATTGAAGGAGTCACAGAGGCTTACCAGAAGTTAAAATTTAGCCCTGTTCTTAAACAAATGAACTAAAATACGGGGCCTGTTACTTAGCCCTAGTAATAAACACTTAAGGATTACATGTGTGTGTATGTGTGTATATACACATATGTCCAGTGTTGCTAATTTAAAAGTTAATTTTGTAGTATGTCAAAATTTGGAAGTGAAAGTTAAAGGCATCAACTAAAGGTTTCCGGCTCTCCATTGCTTTGTGACTTTCTGATTGGTGTTCATCCCCTTTTCATTTGGGTGCTTTTGGTAAAAAGAATGATGTACTTAATATCCTGATGATAGCAAATGGTCAGGCTGCCATCCAGGAAGCCTGTTACCAAGGCTTATTGGTGACCGTTTCTACGAAAATTGTATCCAGGTGTAAAATGTTTTTATTTTTCACTGATTTGTTATATAATACATTTTAACGGCTTACTGATAGGCAGTTGACTGTTCTGTCATTGAGAAATACAGATTTTTTTAAAATGTGTAGATGTGATGCCATTTTTTTGGCTAATATTTAAGATCAATTCTGAGCAAATGGAATGGTATATAACTGAAAATTATTTCAGAAATTTTACCATGATTCATTTTGAAGAATAAATACCATAAATAAAGTTCCTAAGTGCTGAACTAAAAGCTCCTCAACAGAAGGTTCTAAGGGACAAAGTCTTCATATCACTGGCCCCTGCAAGTGACAAGAACATAGCACTCATGTGCTCATCTTGAGCTGAAACTGAAGGCCACTGTGGCCTGGACTGATGTTCTTCATCACTTACCACCAAATTCATCTGGGTGATGAATTTGATATAAATTGTTAACATTTGTTTTCTTCTTGATGCTAATATGGGAAGCTTGATAAAAGCATGTTGCACATTTAATTTTATTGTTTTTATAGCTTATTTGATTTTAACTTGTAAATTTCTATTTATAATCAAATTTTGGTTGATTTTAATTTATCGATTTGACTTTGTATTTTTTGTAAGAACTCTAACCAAAAATATAACTTGTTTTATATTTTTACATAGTTAATTGTAATGAAAACATTCTTAGAGCAGGTAAAAATGGTTTACTTTGAAAAGGATATGTTTCAGTTGAGTTTGAGAAAGTTTGACCTGTACCTATCATTTTAATTCACAGTCTAGATAGATATTCATGGAAGTGATCCCTCAATTTGGGATTTCACTTTCTCTTTGCCCCTTATCAAAAATACAAATAGGTTTTTTTCTTTAAAAAGAATTCTGACCAGTAATGAAGACATAAATAATTTTCATATTATAATAGTTTTCTTATGTACCTTACAGATTGACTTAAAATGTTTCAGAAGGAGACTTTGTTAAATAGTGAAACAACAAAAATATATTTACACACACACGCACACACACACATTTAGCTAGCTGTATAAATTGAGATATGCTATGAAATTCTTGCCTCAAAATAAAGACTTAGTATTTGAGCAACATAGAGTAAGATGTTAATATTTTCCTCACTTGTAAAATCTTAGGGTTTCACAAATGGAAAAATTCATCAAGTCAGGAATTCTAGCCTTTATCTGAGGGATCTCCCTATGAAACATCTCATATAGGGGTGTTTCTAGACTGTGTGTTGACACTTAGTGGCAGAGTACTCATCTCATATGTCCGACCACACATTCCGGTACCACGTATTTCTAATTGCCTTTCACCTTTCACCATGCTGATTAGAAATAGGACTCCCAGAAAAGTTTACCTTATTTTGTCGTGTGCAACCTGAGAGGATATATTCTTCTTCATGTCTCAGCTCTTCAAGTATTTGAAGAGAGAAACCGTAAAGACTGAAGCTGAGTGTACTGCACTGTTCCTCATATCTGAGGGTTTGAGTCTCACATTATTGTGCTTGCCTTTCCCGCTTGAGTTTCCAGCATTCCTTTTAAGTAGAGATGTTATCCAGAAATGGACACACTGTTCAGAATGTGGTCTGACCACATTAGAGTAAAAAGGCTTGCATGGTCTATGTACATTTTTATTCACACAACTTGAGATTGCATTATGTCTTGGGCATGCTGATTCTTTTTGTATCTGGAAATAAAGAAGTTGATTTTTTAAAAAAAAAAATAGCTTCATTTATTAAATGTTCGATTTGAAGGTCTTTATGTTGATTGCTGCATACGTGAACTGATGCTGCTTTGAACATTTTGTTTCCGCTGATCCTTAATCATGAACTACATCGTGGCTCTTGGCAAAAGTGAGAATGTCAGTCTCCTCGATTCCGTGTAATAGCATGTGGCCTATGGCCTGTGCATTCTTTAGCATCGCCAGCCCTCGGGTAAAGTGGTCTCCTCTATCACCAGGTCATTTCGCTCTTCCTACGTGGATGAGGATTGCGACTCCTTGGCCCTCTGTGATCCTATGCAGAGGATGAATTGTGAAGTGGACAGCCTGCCCGAGAGCTGCTTCGACAGCGGCTTGTCTACACTGAGAGATTCCAACGAGTATGACTCGGAGGTGGAATACAACAAGCTCCAGAGGGGATTTCAGAGGACACACGGGGCTCAGGAGAGCTTTGGGGGTGATGCTTCAGACACAGACGTAAGCCCCAGAAACCACTGCTCTCCTAGGGATGGCCTTTGATTGAAATCTGTCACCGTATTTGCCCTTTATCTGTCATGGAAATCCATTTTGAAGGTCATACATACGAAGCATACCGAGAAGAATGTTTTTCCCTCCACCAAGTTAGAGAGAAAATCTCATGGATTGCCCTTCAGGGTCACTGTTTTCCAGAACAGCATCAACTGTAGATTCAGCTGCATATTCTTCTTCTCTTTCATCCTTGATGTATATGTGTAATGAGAGACTTTGTTTTTTAACTGCTGTCTTTTTTTTAAAATAGGTTCCTGATATAAGGGATGAAGAGACGTATGGTTCGGAAGGGGTGGCTTCCGTCTTAGACTGGAAGCCCCAAGGCTCTGTTAGTGAAGGCAGCGTTGTCAGTTCATCAAGAAAGCCCATCTCGGCTCTTTCCCCCCAGGTAGGTAGTTTCTGAGACACTCTTATTCATGAACACTGATGATTTTCTGTGCTGATTTACTTGGGAGGAACCTGGTACTACCTTTATCGCCCACTGTGGCTTTTTCCCACCAGACAGACCTAGTGGATGATGGCCATAAATCTTCCAGCTCACAGAAGGCGTACAAGATCGTGCTTGCTGGGGATGCGGCGGTGGGGAAGTCTAGTTTCCTCATGAGACTTTGTAAGAATGAATTTCGAGGAAATACAAGCGCCACTCTGGGTATGACTCCTGTTTCAGTTATTAACGGGAAAATGACCTTCCTTAGCTTGATTTTTTTTTTTCCCCCTTTGGGATTTTATACATAGATACATAGATATACAGATCTCTTTTTCTCTTTCTCTCTGTGTGTACATACATGTATGTAGGGGTGCGCGTGTGCATGTATATCTCGTTGACCATCCAACGGTCCTTCTCTGCTTTGGCTAAGGCTTGGCTGTCGGAAAAGAAGACTGATAAAGGGCAGAGCTATCTGCTTAGTCAGTGGGATGAAATGAACCAGGCTTAAAGCCTGAGATGTCAGATTCATCTATTCAGCATATATTTCTTGAGTCCTACTAAGAGCTAAATACTATTCTAGGTGCTAAGGATGAACAATGAAAGTCAGCTAAATCCCAGCCTGTAAGGAATTTACATCCCAATGGAGGGAAATGGACAAAAAGCAAATTTAATAAAATGGGATTTGGGGAGAGTTGCAGTTTTACACACAGTGGCTGGGGAAAGCCTTTCTGATAAGGTGTCATTTGATGTTGGTAAAGTGACAACATTGATGGCCAGTTTGTCATTGTGATCAAAAATCATAGCCAGATGTATGTTCCCTTCCCACCTTCACAACAGAACAGTAGAATAAGTAGCACCCTGATTCCCAATTTGCATAATAATCAGTAAAAGAAGTTGAAGATATGCAAATCATCATTTATTTTTCCTCTTTATCTAAAGCATTCTTCCTTTGATATCCAGAAATGTTGAAACAATTGATTGCCCTCTTCGCAATGGGCGTCTTTGTAAATTTATGGTTTTCTGATACACTCTTCAAGATAACAAAGCTGAAAATTCACTTTGGTTTGATTCATAAAAAGACTGGAGTATTTGGTTTGGTTGCTGGAGACCATGATGCATATATGTGTGTGTGGGGTGTGTGTGTGTGTGTGTGTGTATACACACACATTTATTTATACATACACATTACACGTACACTCATATGCCTATATGTACACACACATACATGTACCACAGGTACATATCTACACACACACATACTCGTAACACATATATACACAAACACATATACGAGGTCTGTCCAGAAAGTATCCAGCCATTGTTAATATAATGAGAATGATTTTCCCAACATTGATGTAACCGGGCAGCCAAGGAAAGTAGACTAGAATGTGCACGCGTGAGCAGTGACGCCTTCACTGTGCTAGTCAGTGGAGTGCTAGACGCCGTTGAGTGCGCGTGTGCACTGTGTGGCCGTTGCATTGAAAATGGCTGAACGAGGCGGTTGCCCGGCTAGCTCAATCTGTATAGCGTGAGACTCTTAAAATGACTGAGTGAGTAGACAACGAATCTGCAGCAAATTTTGCGTTAAGCTTGAAAATTCCTCTGCGGAAACTATTTGGATGATTCAGAAGCCTTTTGGGGATGATACAATGAGTGCAGCTCAAATAAAAATGTGGCATAAATGCTTGAAAGATGGTCAAGAATGTGTTGAGAGTGATCCACGTTCTGGAAGGCCTGCAACAGGCAGAACACCTGAGAATGTTGACTGTGTTCGTGTTAGGTTAAGAGATGCTGGGAGAACTATGTGAAGTCCCAAGGTGCCCACTTTGAAGGGCACTGAGGTGTCATTGTCCTATGTACAATGTGTCTTGTATCTTGAATCTAATTCAATAAATGTCTCTCTTTTTCATATTATATGGCTGGATACTTTTTCTGAACAGACCTTGTATATACATATACACATTCACATTCACATTGATGCGTGTCCACTCATACACACGTGCGTGCGCGCGCACGCACACACACACACAAATATGACTGACTTCATCTAATCATCTGAGAAAATAGAACATGGAGTTTTCCTTTGCCTATAGATTAAATCCCTCCCCAAGTCAGCCAACCTGAAGATGGTGCATCTGCACGTGCATGGGGTGGTCTGACTTATAATTAGTACTAGAAGGTCACTCTCCTTAAAGGCCATGTTCATTCCTTTCTACCTCACTGAGCTTGGGCTTATTGGCTTTTGCCTCATCTAAATAGGGCTTGAAAGTAAAAAGCCAATGGAATCATTTACATCATGTTCTCCACTCTCGTGTTCTTTCTCAGGAGTTGATTTCCAAATGAAAACCCTCATTGTCGATGGAGAGCGAACAGTTCTGCAGCTCTGGGACACAGCTGGTCAGGAGAGGCAAGTACTTTTCATCACATTTCGAGCTCTGCTTGGGTTTGCATAGGCAAGCCTTGTAGGGGAGTTGATGCTCTTTATACCCATAAAATTAAAACATGCTTTATGATTATACAGGTAATTATCATTTTAAGAACGCTTATGTTTTCCCTCATCCTCTCCTCCTTCATTTCTCTATGGGTTGTATGAGAAGAGGGTCTTTAAGCTTCCTTTGAGCTGATGTCCGGTTGGGACAAAGAGAGTGCCCTTTCCTAGTGAGGGGCAGAACACTCCCGAACGCGCTGACAGTGTAAGGAGCTACTTGGTTGTGGAAAAATAAATGATGGACAAGAGAACCAGTCAGCTCTCTTTGGCTCAGGGGAGAGATAAAAACTAAGTAGTAGTTGCACATCGGGTGATGGTACCTCATCTGGCATCCGTTGCTGGTAACCGGAGCATTAAGCATGGGTTTTAATGTTGTCTAACTCTGGGGACAGAGCCTATTCAATTGTTTAACAAGTGAGTAGGGGTACCTGCCTCTGTACCAGGCACTGTTTAGCATGCTAAGGTTCGACGGTGAACAGACACAAATACCTGCCCTCATGGAGCGCATATTCTTTAGCAGACTGGAAGTTTCAACATGTTAAAAATATTTGTGGTTGACTTGGCCCTATTTAAAATCCTTACATGATATCGAACTTCGTTTAGAGATAGGATATGTGTGTTGAGGTGTGTGTTTCCCCATGAATCCTCCCACCCCCATGTGGGTAAAGCTCTGGTATGCTGTGGTGGTCTACGTTGTCAGTTCTTCCACGCACCTGCAACACTCCCTTCCCACGACCCCCAAGTAGTTTTTCTCCAGTGCATACCTCCTAGCCTCCTCTGCCTGCATCCCACATGGGTGTTGTGGTAGTTTGTTGCTGAGGTTGGGAGTTTTAGAAATGGTGCTCTCAACCTTGCCCTGGTTATGCTTTGGGGTGGGTAGACATTCCTGGGATTGTTTGGCAGGTGAAATGAATGGCTTTTCTAAATCAGTCACCCAGATTCTCATCCTTTTACCTTTCACTGAGTCATTCAAGGCCTTGGAGATGGCTATTTCACAGTAATGTGTTACAGTTAGATTCTTCTCAATTGGGGCTGATTTTAGAAGATGAGAAAAAAAATGAGCATAAAAGAGAAGAAGGCTGAGGCAGCACAAAATGACTGATTATGTACGTTTCTCTTTCTCAGATTCAGAAGTATTGCCAAGTCTTACTTCAGAAGAGCAGATGGTGTTTTGCTACTGTATGATGTTACATGTGAGAAGAGCTTCCTGAACGTACGAGAATGGGTAGATATGATTGAGGTAAGAAATCAAAATGGAGAAACAGAAAATTACACGAGGGAGTTATAGGCCGTCTTGGAAAATGCTGTTGTTCTTCTTTGTCGGAGTGAACTTGATTAGAAGCTATTGAGCCAGTAGCTTCTCTTATCAGGAAGAACTGGATGCTAGAGGCAGAACTGGCAGCCTGGTCTCTTCCTCAGGAGTTGGGCAAATTTCCCCGAAGCCAAGGACACAACCAAAGGGAACTTCTGGGAATACAACTTCTGGGTTTTCCTACAGATAAAACCAGAACCCCATGTAAACAAATCAAAATTCAGGCAAGCTAAGAAGGAAGCAGCTCTTATAAACAGGGAGGTGGTGGGTTGGGTGTGTAGCATGGTTGGGTGTGTGTAGGGGCTTCCGTGTGTGTGAGTATAGGCGAAACACCACCTGGGTGTGAGCACGTGCTGAAGTCCACGTTCCGTGGCAACTGTCTTCTCAGCCTCATTCTGGCTGTGGTTTGGGGTCTTTAGACATCTCAAGGTACTCCTGAAATACCAACTGGTATTTTAAACATGTAGGGCAGAGTCTGTGCTGTCTTTGGTTAAATGGGATGGTGTCTTTCATCTGAGGAGCTTTCATATCTTCTGGGTTCATGGTCAATAATTCTTAAAAGTAGGAAATGACTTTGGCCACATTTAGGGTGCTGTCAGCAGTTACTAATCAACATAACACTACACTTCAGGCTATGGATCAGCACACTCTTGAAAAAGAAACTAGCGACTAATACAACTTTTCAAGTAAGTGTATTATCTCTAACTTTAAACAGGCATTAAATTGCATTAGTGGCTAAACAGAGAACCGATTGCTGTCCATCCATTCTCAAGTTAGCCTCTGGCATTAATGTTCTCTTTCTAACCAAAGAAGTAATGTGAGAAATGACTGATTGCAATGGAAATAAGAATTGCACAATGATAAATAAATATGCACTTTTTTTCTACTGAAACATCGTGACTTAAAATGATTATAAATGCAATGAAAGTGTGTTCACGTTTAGGTAACATTTTTACTTCAGAAAATTTTCCACGTTCTATTCATCTCTAACGTCTGAGAAAGGAAGTAAGATACATTATTCTCACTTTTTATGGGAAACTGAGGCATAGAAAATATATGGCACTTGCTTATATTTATTTAGTGATTTGAAGTAGAGTGGGGGCTCATATCAGACCTCCTGATCCAACACCAGTTGCTACTTTGATAAAGCACCAGAGTGAGCAGTAGATACTTAGGAGAAGCCTTTGGTGCCCAGAAAGGAATTCCCAGGGACAGTTAGTGCATAGAGGAGTGGCAGCTACTCAAGGGAGCAGATGGAACTCCCCGAGATACAACAATGAGTCCAGAGAATAACGGATAATCCCATTTAACTCTTATACACCGGTATTTAGAATCTACAGACAAACATTTTATCGTTGACATTTTGGACCTTAGTCTTCACTTTAAATCTTTCAATTATGCTCAAGAAAAGGAGGCACAAAAGGCAAGGCTAGCCTTAGTGGAATGGCCTGTAAGTAGAGGGCCCACTGCTACCATTTCCTGCACGTGCTGAGTAGCGTTTTCAGCCATCCTTTTCGTAGGGGCTGAGAAGGAAGAAAACTATACCCAAGATGAACTCTTAAATTTGTTTTGGGGGAAAAAATTAGATACTATGTGGTATTCAGCTTTCACCTTAGGAAAAAAATGGGCACAGTGAAGCTTCTCCATGGCTCACTGTTGCTAATTTGAACATTGGATTGTCCTAGAGGGACAATTAATTAATTTAGAGTTATTTTGTTTTTGGTTATTTTATTTCAAAATATTAAGTGGGTACAAATGTTTTTGTTACATGGATACACTGTATAAATGCAGAAGTCAGGGCTTTCAGTGTGCCTGTCACCTGGGCAGTGTTCATTGTACCCAAAAGGTAAGTTTTTATCCCTCCCCCATCCTCCCCCCCTTCTTGGTTTCCATTGTGCTTTATGTCTCTTTGTGCTCGTGTGTGCCCATTGTTTAGCTCCTCCTTATTAGTGAGAACATGGGGTGTTTATTTTTCCATTCCTGAGATACTTCACTTAGAATA
>CAUYPO010041686.1:0-64529 GCA_963574435.1 Cheirogaleus major | reverse complement strand
GGGATGGGTATATACAAACATAATGAGTGAGATGTGCAACGTATGGGGGATGGTCATGCTTGAGGCTCTGCCTCGAAGGGGGAGGGGGGCATGGGCAATATACATAACCGTAATATTTGTACCCCTATAATATGCTGAAATAAAAAATAAATAAATAAAGACCTTATAATGTCTATACTTTAAAAAAAATAAAATAAAATAAAAAATAAAAATAAAAAGAAGATAGGAAGGGATTGAAATTCAATTATTTCAGATGGAAAGGACATATAATTGTATAAGGTAAAGATTGTTAGACTCTACCTAACATCTACTGAGTGCAAAACAAATTTTAGTTAAGATAGAATCTTACTAACAATCAAAATTTAACCATTAAAGCTGATTGAAATATGAACAGCAAAAGAAAGAAAACCTACTTTGAACGTCACAGTTGCCTTCGTGCAGTAAAATCCTATAGAAACAATAGGATCCTTCAAAGTCTGTGCTTTCTGCTGATGCGTGATTGATGTAGGATCGTTCCCAAGGTAGTCTTCCTCACTATCATCATAACTCACAATTGCAGGCATAAATGACCAGGCCCATGATACCCATCCCTGTGGCTGTTCATCATCTTGCTGTGAATACAACTCTTGGCCTTTATATTGAGGAGGATACTGCATATCTATTCTTGTTTCATCTTCAGCACCTGTCAATCAAAGTCATTTTAAATAAATCAAGAGGATTTAACTAAGAGAAAAAATAAGAATGGATAGGCTTTAAAATTTTTCTCCCCGCATCTTTCTTTCTGGTATAAGGTATAAATAAATCATACATTGGTTATTATCATTTGAAACCAATAATTTAGCATTATCACTCATGTTTCTGCATGTTGTACTATGAAATCTCATTTACTAGGTTAGGGATAATGTTATGTAGACAGTAGTTTATTAATTGCACATAGTTTTAAATGTATTTGATAAATACAGAGAATAAATTAAATCTTTAACATTTCATTAATTTTTTTAAAACAAACAAATCTACCTCTCAAAAATGAGGCTAATCTGTTGAAAAAGTGACTTTTCTCTGAAACATACTACCAGAAAGATACAAGAAACATTCTTGACTCCCTGATGCACCCAGTGGAGAAAGAAAACAGCAAGTGCTTTCAGAAAAAATGCACTCCCCCTCAAAACAAGAATTATCCCAAAGGATGTAAATATTACAATGGATTGACTTTTTACATGCAGTTAAGAAAAATAATAGTGTTGGGCCTCTTTCTTATTAGTGGGTGAGATATGTTAGTTCCTGTTCTACAAAATTTATAGCAAAGAAATTTTATTTGGTGAAAAACTGGCAGACAAAAGATTTAAATTCCAACCACTCTTTGATTTATTCCACCTTTTTAAAGTCAAACTCCATCAAAGTCACTTAATATTATTCTAGCAATTCAGGCCGGGCGTGGCGGCTCATGCCTGTTATCCTAGCACTCTGGAAGGCTGAGGCGAGAGGATCATTCGAGGTCAGGAGTTCGAGACCACCCTGAGCAAGAGTGAGACCCCGTCTCCACTAAAAATAGAAAGAAATTAGCCAAACAACTAAAAATATATAGAAAAAATTAGCCGGGCACGGTGGCATATGCCTATAGTCCCAGCTACTTGGGAGTCTGAGGCAGAAGGATTGCTTGATCCCAGGAGTTTGAGGTTGCTATGAGCTAGGCTGATGCCGCAGCACTCTAGCCGGGCAATAGAGTGAGACTCTGTCTCAAAAAAAAAAAAAAAAAAGATTATTCTAGCAATTCAAACAAAAGAGGCATATAATCATGGAGTTTAGATAGAAAGAAAAAAATTACTTTTTAAAAAACTCATGAGGTAAGCAGTCTCCAGCAGATTCAAGCATATTTACTATTCACTGATAAATCTATACACACACTCCTTTAAATCTTTAAATACCCTCCTTCCATATTTTGTGGTCAGAAAAACTTTATAACATTTTTAACTCTTATGACAGGAGACCCTTGGAACATCTTACACTTACAGGTTATTACCATTTACCTTCCTTCATCTGGGAAGGAAAAGGCTTTATAAGCATTAGCTAGAGTAACTAGAATATATGAGCCAGAGACCTTAGATATACTTCAGAATAAATTACAAAAGTTACAAATCCAGACAATGTTTGGCATAATCTTTAAATCTTTCTGTTCAATCATAAACATATAAGTTTCTACTAAGGAATAAATAAAGCTTGCTATAAATCATCCCTATTAAGATGTTAAAATGAACATCATCACTGAACATCACCTGTTATAAAACAAGAAATAAAGTCACCTCAACTCAAGGAACAGTTATAAGTTTGAATCCACAGAGCTGGACTCTAGACCACTCTTGTCTAATCCATTAAAACAGAAGTGATATCCACTGCTTGAGCTTTATGAGCAAAAGAAAGAAACCACTAAGAGATCTGAAAAACCAGCCACTATAATTTTCACTCAATATTATCTTGAGTAAAAAACAGAAAGGATTTTGATGAATGATACTTTTTCAGTTGTGAATCTTTGCTCATTGCCTTATAAAAAGAATAAATTAGGGCATAGAAAAGCATCTCACTGATATCTCATTAGAATTTCCTAAAATGCTCTTTTTCTTTGGAACAGTGCATCTTAATCTGGGGTCTGCTGACACAATTCAAGAATTCCATAAATTTCAACAAGAAAATATATATACAGTATTAAATAAAACATAGCATTTTAAGAAAATGAATTCAGGTAACAAACCACAGTTGCATTAGCAATATCCGTGACTCTAACACAGATAAAATCATGTACTGCATAATAAGGTTTCAGTCAGTGACAAACTACATACACAACAGTGCTTTCATAAAACTATAATGAAGCTGACAAATTTCTTCCACCTTGCGACATCACAATTACCATAATGTCATAGTACAACGCATTTACTTACGTTTGTGGTGATGCTGGTGTAAACAAACCTATTGCACTTACAGTCACATAAAAGTATAGTACATACAAGTATGTATACTATATAATACTTAAAAATCATAATAAATGACTGTTACTTCTCTATGTAT
Organism: Cheirogaleus major; assembly: GCA_963574435.1. Classification (NCBI taxonomy): domain Eukaryota; kingdom Metazoa; phylum Chordata; class Mammalia; order Primates; family Cheirogaleidae; genus Cheirogaleus; species Cheirogaleus major. The sequence continues at coordinate 61,469 of CAUYPO010041686.1, read as the reverse complement.
TTACTATAGTATATGTTTTATCATTATATTAGAGTGTACTCCTTCTACTGATAAAAAATAGTTAACTATAAAATAGTCACAGCCAGATCATTTAGGAGGTATTCAAAAAAAAAGCATCATTACTTTAGGATATAACAGTTTCTTGAATGTTATTGCCTCTGAAAGTCTTCCAGTGGGATAAGATGCAAAGGTGGAAGACAGTGATATTGATGATCCTGACTCTGTGTAGGCCTAGACGAATGTGTGGGCTTGTGTCTTAGTGTTCAACAAAAAAGTTCAAAAAGTTCTAAAAACATTTAAAATATAAAAAAGCTTATAGAATAAGAATATAAAGAAAAAATTTTTGTATAGCTATACAATGCATTTGTGTTTTAAGCTAAGTGTTACAATAAAAGTCAAAAAGTTAAACAAAAATATAAAAGTTTATAAAGTAAAAAAGTTACAGTAAGCTAATTTATTATTGAAGATGGAAAAATGTTTTTATAAATTTAGTGTCACCTAAGTGTATAGTGTTTATAAAGTCAACAGTTGTGTACAGTAATGTCCTAGGCCTTCATAGTCACTTTTCACGCACTCACTAGCTCACTCAGTGCAATTTCCACTCCTTTAAGTGCCATTCGTGGCAAATGCCCCATGTAAGTATACCATTTTTTAATCTTTTAAAAATCTTATTTTTATTGTGCCTTTTCTATGCTTAGATATGTTTAGATACACAAATACTAATACTGTGGTACAATGGTCTACAGTATTCAGTACAATAACATGGTGTACAGGTTTGTAGCCTAGGAGCAATATGCTATACCATATAGCCTAGGTGTGTTCTAGGCTGTACCGTCCAGGTTTGTGTAAGTATTATCTATGATGTTTGCACAACAACAAAATCACCTAATGACGCATTTCTCAGAACATAAACCCATCGTTAAGTGACATATAATTATGTATCAACAGTTGTGGAACTATCTCAAAATATCATTCTAACTCATTACTACTTTGAAAGTATGATAGCTATTACACCTCATGCTATATATATCTTGATATTTAATGTGTTAACAGAGAAGCACATAATATGATTATATTATCATTTCTTAAATACAGTTGTATTTCAATACAATTAGTTTCTTTTGTAATCCAATATGTTTACTTTAAGCATATAAAACATTCAGAGAGTCTGCATATAGCCAAAATTGAGTAACAGAGTGAGAATTTACCCTACCACGTGGAAAAAAAAAAAAAAAGACAAAATATATGAAATAATAGTTTTCAAAGACTGGGTATCAGGAAATAAAGGTCAGTGACTCCTGATAGATGGGAAACAAGAGAAATGAGCTCTGCAATTGCCCCAGCTTATTGCCTGCAATGAGTTTCTAAGCCATAGCCAGCAAAAGAGAAATCCAAGCCGAGCAATAGTCTCCCTTAAATGAGAAGACAACCTAGGAAGTTCAAGGAGACTAAGAGGGCTAGAGTTTGTAAGGTACCAGAGTATCAAACCAGAAAGCTTCTCAGAGAGCCCCTGAGATCGGCAGAGGGTCCTCCTCCAGTATTCATTCAGCTGAGTATTAAGCACCATATGTGTGTAAGAAAACTACCTAAGGGAATGAAAAGAACCACCAGAAAGGAGCAAAGAGAACAATCCCCAGGGCTCATATAGAATTGGGAATAATTTTTGCTTCCACCAGACAGAAAGCAAAAACCTTTTAATTCATAGGGCATCAGGCAGAGTACTACAAAGAGCAACTGTCTCACTAAGGAGACAAAATTGGGTCTAATGGGTACTCTGATCTCATCTAACAAACCTTAAAAGCAAGGCTCAAATGCATTAAATTGTTTCCAAGTAACTTAAATCCTTGTTGGAACACCAAAATATCCAGCACCCAACAAGATAAAATTGACAATGTCTAGCATCCAGTTAAAAATTATCAGACCTGCAAAGAAGCAAAAAAAATATAGCCCATAATGAGGAAAAAAGTCAATCAATAGAATAGAAATAGATCCAGAAATGACACAGATCATAGCATTAGCAAACAAGAACAGTAAAACAGCTATATAAAATGTTCAAGAAAGCACAAACAGGTTAAGACATGAAATATATAATAAAAGACCCAAATTGAACTTCTAGAGATGACAAATACAGTATCTGAGATGAAATTTACACTAGATGGTATTAATAACAGACAGACAAAGCAGAAGATTAGTTAACTTGAACAGAATAGAAGCTATACAAAATAAAACTCAGAAAAAAGGGGAGGAAATTAATGGAGCATCAGAGAGCTCTGTCAATCACCATGCAGCCTAAATACAGTCCCCAAAGAAGGAAACTGAAAAATATGTTTGAAGAAACAATGGCCAACATTTTTCCACATATAGATGAAAACCATAAACCACAGATCTAAAAACTTCAATGAACAAGCACAAGTAACATGAAGAAATTATACCAAACACATCATAATCAAGTTACTCAAAACCCAAGAGGTCAGGCACAGAGGCTCACACCTGTAATCCCAGAACTTTGGTAGGCAGAGGCAGGAGGATTACTTGAGGCCAGGAGTTGGAGACCAGCCTAGGCAACTTAGCAAGACCACTTCTTTACAAAAAAATTAAAAAATAAAAAATAACCAGGTGTGGTGGCACAGTACTGTAGTACTAGCTACTCAAGGGGGTGAGGTAGGTGGATCACTTGAGCCTAGGAATTCAAGGCTGCACTAAGCTATTATGGTACCACTACACTCCAGCCTAGGTGACAGAGTGAGACTCTCTCTCTAAAAAATTTAAAATAAAATATAATAAAATACACCTGAGAAGAGGTTTGTAGGCTTGGACAGAGTGTCAAAAGAATCCATGGTACACACAAAAAAAGGTTAGAGATCCCTGCTTTAAGCAGATGAGAAAATTAATCCAGATGTCTCTGGAAGCAAATAGCAGAACTGCTTTTTCTCTCTCTTAACATACAAGAAAAACCTAGTCACCTTCTTATACAGAAAGCAACAGTTATAAAAGAATAATCTGAAAGTTACATTTCATCAAAATGTAAAACTTCTGCTCAAAAGAAACCTATTAAAACATGAATAGCTATCCATCCTAAGTATGCACTTAAAAAAAAAAAGGAATAGGCAAGTCACAAACTGGCAAAAAGGAAATTCTGAAAACATATATATGACAAAGCACTTGAACTCAGAATATAAAAAGAAGTCCTAGAAATCAACACTGAAACACAGAAAACGTTTTTAAATGGACATTTAAAACAGACTTCACAGAGGCAGACATATTAAAGGTCAATAACCACATAAAAAAGTTCAAATTAATTACTCATCAGAAAAATGCAAATTAAGATGAGATACTACAACACACTCATCAGTATGGCAAAAAAGAAAATACTGACAACACCAAATGTTGGCAAGGATGTAAAGCAACTGGAACTAACATATATTGTTGATGGAAATATAAAATGGTACACTTTTCAGAAAAGGTCTCATTTCTTTAATAAGTAAACATATAATTTCATTCTTAAATATTTACCTGAGAAAGAACAGTACATGCCTATATGAAATTTGTATAAAAATATCTACGAAAGCTTTATTTATAACAGCCAAAAACTGGAACCAGCCCAAGTATCCATCAGTAGGTGAATGGTTAAATAAACTATGGTATATTCATACAACATACCTAGAAAAAAAAAGGAAAGAATGACTGCTATATGCAACAATATAGATGAATCCCCAAAATATTATACTTAATGAAAGAAACCTCCACAAGGAAGTATATATTCCATCTATATGAAATTCTAGAATCAGCAAAACTAATCTATCATTTTTAAAAACTCTGGAACAATGTTTTCCTGAGTGTCTGTGGGCAGCAGGGAGGTGAGGCATGATTAGAAAGGGGCATAAGGAATTTTCTGAGATCTTAATGACCTATATCTTGATAATGTTTTACATCACACAGATGTATACCTTTCTCACTGACTACTATATTAAGATTTCTATCTTCTTAGCTTTGGCCTTGGGAGAGGGAAGATTTATACAATTCATTTTGTAATTTAACCTTCAAAAAATTTTTTAAAAAACATTAGTAAATATAAACTCTAGTTAACAATATGAAAGGCAGCAAAAATTTACATTGTTAACTTATACTGATAAATAATGGAACATTAGATAGAAAGATATGTAATGAAGCAAATATAACAAAATATTAATGGTAGAATCTAAATGATGAGCATGTGAGTGTCCACCATATAATAACTCTTTAAACTTTTCTATAAATTTGAAATTTGTCATGTTAGGAAAAAAACGAACTGATTATCTGTATGTGCTAGTTTTGTTCAAGGTATTAGACATTGTTTCTGTTCATTGTCTAACAAAAATTCACTGTGTAGTGTGAAATAAAGGTATGTTTTATATCTACACACCCTTATTAATGTTATTCCATTCCCTTTTTTTAAGGTAAGATATTTTTGATGAGATAAAATTTAAAGAGCATAAAATTCACTTTAAAAGTGCACATCTCAGTGGTATGTATGTATGTATGTATTATGTGTTTGTTTGTTTGTCACGGGATCTCACTCTGTCATCCCTCAAACTCCTGGGCTCAAGTGATCCTCCTACCTCAGCTTCCTGAGTAGCTGGGACTACAGGTGCACACCACAGTGCCTAGCTAATTTTTCTTATTTTTTTTGCTGAGACTGGGTTTCACTCCGTTGCCCAGGTTGGTCTTGAACTCCTGGGCTCAAGCAATCCTCCCACACCACCCAAAGCACTAGGATTACAAGCTTGAGCAACCTCACTCAGTCTGGTTTTTATTGCAGTCACAAGTTGTGTGATCACTACCACTATCTAATTTTAGAACATTTTTATCACCTCCAATAGGAAATTACCTACTTACAGTCATTTTCTCTCCCCTCCAGCCCCAGGTTACAAATATACTTTCTGCCTCTACAGAATTGCCTATTCTGGATGTTTCAAATGGAATTATATACAACATGTGTTCTTTTTTGTTGACTGGCTTTCACTTAATGTTTTCACGGTTCATCCATGTTGTCGCATATATCAGTGTTTCATTCCTTTGTATGGCTGAATAATATACCATAATTTGTTTAACCATTCATCAGCTGATAGACATTTATACTGTTTCCAGTTTTTGGCTATTAAGAATAATGCCGCCACAAGTTTTTATGTGGACATATATCCTCAATTCTCTTGATATATACCTAGGTGTAGAATTGCTGGGTCATATGGTAACACTATATTCAACTTTTTGAAGAACTGCCAGATTGTTTTCCAAAGTAGCTATACAATTTACATTCCCACAAGAAGCATATATGGGTTCCAATTTCTCCATATTCTCACCAACACTTGTTATGATGTGTCTTTTTTATTATAGTCATCACAGTGGCTGTGAAGTGGTATCTCACTGAAGTTTTGATTTGCACTCCCTTCATGGCTACTGATGTTGAATATCTTCACATGCTTGTTGGCCATTCATTTCTCTTCTCTGGAGAAATGTCTATTTGCCCATTTTTTAATCAAGTTATTTGTCCCTAAGTTTTAAATGTCCTTCTTAGGGCCTAGCTCTGGAAATTAATTATCTTAAACCTTTCTCAATCTCAGGCCCATAATCAAGTCAAAATCAATCATTCCTTTCATTTTCTATGTCAGATCACTCACATCTCTATTCATCAAATGTTCCACCATTCTGCCATACATCATAAACTGTTCACATCTCCCCCATTTTATCATAAGATTTTATTTCTCTGTATTTTCCCATGTCACATATCTTTCAATGAAACATACATTTCCTTAATTAGTACTGAAATAACTCAATTAAGGTGAGCCTTGGCAGAAAAATTGACAATGATATTAGAACATTGTAAAACTTAATCTGTTTTTTCAAGTTTTCCAGTGGTGAAACCACTTTATAAAAATAATAATTATAAAATAAAGTTTTTGGTATACTTACCTGTAATGTTTCCTAACATATCTTTATTGTGACAGGTAGAGTCTTCCATTTCTCCATCTTTAAAATTGCCTATTTCTCCATAGTAAAGAGCAATCCCAAGTTGCATTATACGAATAAACATAGGCAGTTGTTGATCTGTGATAGAAAGTTTCAAGCTCTCTACTAAAGTATGAATCTGTATTTTGAAAATCAAAAACATCAAAGAAAGCATATTTAAAGAGAATACCTTTTAAGATAAGCAGTGAATTTTAAGTCTTAAAATGAAATACCCCAAACATTTCTAATATTTAAGTCAAAATAATATTTACTCTAAAATAACAGGAATTAAATAAATTTTGCTATGATGATCAATAAACTTTAGATAGAAACTAGAGTAAGCCAAATGATGTAGGTACAAATAGAATTAATAATGAGAAGATATATTTGCATTAGATCTCCAGATAATTATTCCAGAAGGAAAATAAGTTATGTAACTAAATACCTACTCTATAAAATTAAGAGTATGATAGTATTCTCACTTCAAAAAAAGAAAGATCTCTGTGAACCAAAAATAATAAAAATTTCATGATGTCAGTTTAGTAAAACTTTCATTGTTCTTTCCAGCTTCACTAACCAAAAAGAATACATGTACATCCTAAAACCATATGTTAAGTGGAGAAAAGACTGATATTATAACTATGGAAGTATAGAAATAATAAAATTTTCATTGTCAAATATGGAAAACCAAATGAACTATGCATTTAAAAAAGTTTTTCAAATAAATTTTAAATAAGATTTAAACAACAAAAAATTCATAACATTAATCAATTATAAGAAAGAAAATTAATTACTAGCAAATAGGATATATAGCAATCAAAGTACTCCACAGAGAAAGAAACATCAGTGGTATATAAAAACAGCTTCAGTGTAATGATTTCCTGCTGTTATATAAACATGGAGTAAAACTAATTAAGCTATAAAGGCAAATCTCTTAAAAGGTTTATTTTGACTAACATGTTTGAGTGTCTATGAAACATGAAAAAGAAGTAATGGTAATCATATTTTTAGGGATCCAAGAACAAAAATAAATGTATTTAAAAGGGGAGAAAGTTGTACTGGGGGAAGTGGTGTTAAATATCATATTTCAAATATGAGCACGAGTTTCTTAAAACTGACATAAAGGTCATACACTGACTAAACCATAAAGAAAATGGGGGATAGAGTTTGGGGGTGGGCAGAAGAGGAGTATGCAGCCTATCAAGGTTCTCTTAATTTGAGATTTCTGTGTCACATCCTTTTAAATATTGCATTGCACCAATAGCACCAGTGATAAGCAGTAAGTAAAACCAATAAGAAAGAACCTATCAAACATATATACAAACACACACACACATATATACAAACCTATGTATGTTTAAAAAAAATTTTTTAAATCAGTTAGAAAAGAATAATCCTCAATAGTAAAATGGATAAAGAACAAGAATGGATAATTCAAGGAACAAGCAAATGGCCAATGAACATATTTTCAAAAATCTAACTTCACTAATAAATCAATATTAAATTATATATTATTTGTTGTTCAGCAAGTTGACAATTTTTAAAATATGATCACACTTAAGGATAGCAAGAGTAGAATACAAGCGTTCCCCTTAATGTTCACAGGAGGTAAACTTTTCTGGAAACAATTTGGTAATATTGATCACCAGCCTTAAAAATTTTAAACCCATTAATAAGATATTTGCAATTATAGAGATCTTTCATAATGCATTAATCAGAGATGCAGTCAAAGATTTTGTGTAGAATTTCATTTCACTCCTCTGAAAAACTGCACGGTGAGTTTCCAAAAATAGAAATGTTAAATGAATTATGTTCCCATATTATCTCTATCTCATAAAAGTCATAATTTCTAGGACAAATTTGTTTCACACAAAAAAATTAAAAATAATAAAAGGCCTACCAAATATATGAATAAATTCAAGAGCCACTTAAACAAACATATGTGAAAGGTTTAAAATAATAATTAGGATATCTGGAACATATTGGAAGCCTCCTGTCTTTGAGGTAATCAATGAAGTAAACCACATCTATTTATTAATAACTCATATTTCCTAAGACTAGGAGTTGGAAGAATGATGGCTCTAAACCAAAACAGCAAATCTTACAATATTAATTAAAAAACTCAAAAATTGATTTCATTTGAGCAAAAGAGAATGGTATGTCATATATGGTGATTAACACAGTAAAAAACCACATATCAACAAGCTTATTTATGTTAAAGGACTTTTGACAATGAAACGTCATGGCAATTCAATTTTGAGAACAAAAATTTATTTATATGCCAACACTAAATTTTTTTTCAAGTTCATTTATTTTTACTTTCCTCTAATTTAGTCACATCTTAGAATGGACAATTAAATTTGCACTAATGATAAATAAGATTATTTTATACAATAAAGTTCCTATATATCCATTACTTGATTTTAATATATCTTGAATTTACCTTCACATTCCCCAACTTTACTAGTCGATCCAAGGCTAAAGAAAGTAAATCCAAAAAAAAAAAAGAAAGTAAATCCTTTTCCCTGAGACAGAGACATTAATACTATTGAGTTAATTGTTTTCCATTCTTATCTTTGCCAAAGAAGCTAACTCAAAAATAGAAGGAAAAAAGTAACAGAATTTAAACAAGCCAACTTGTATTATGCATTTAAACAAGCCAACTTGTATTACGCATCATGAGGAAAAAAGTAAAACACAGATGACTGACTACTACTAAGGGAAAAAAATAGGTGGATTTCATGTATAAATATAATTTAAGTATGGTAAGGCTATAGAAAATACAAAGTGTTATACGCTTTAATAAAACATAATGTAACATAAAGAAAACTAATTTTTATATAGTCATACTCAAATAGACACAATAGTCAATACCAAATGTTCAGACTCCTAAGTCTAGATTTTCTATCATAGAACTTTGGTAGTCAGAGACAGGTAATTCAACAACAAAAATTTATTCCACATTAAAACTTAGTTTAACAGGATCACAAATCACTATGGGAATTCCTTTTCCAAGACATTGATAGACAACATTCAGGAAACTGTTAAGTAACAAAAGACACCAGGATTTACATTTAGATACTAACTATACACATTGAAAATATATACACTACCTTGGAGAACAAATTTTTACATGTATCAAAAGACATGTTCTGAATAATTCCCACACTCTGAACTTTAATTACATTTAAAAAACCATAGATGAAAGTTAAAACTTCTTGAACCAATAAACTTAAATTATTAGGTTAGCATATCAAGCCTTACAAAGTTGCCTAAGAAAGAGAAGAGAAAATACCTGCAGTTATTAGTTCACACTGAGCATAAGGACTGAAATACAGATTAATAATATTTAGTCCACTGTGGGAATAAATATTTTTATATGATTTCTTCTGCCTACTTGAAGAGAGAAACACAAATAAACAGCTGGATAAACTAAAAAAGAAATTACAGTTACAGAAAAAAAAAGTTGTCGCCAAAACATCTCTACTAGAACATAGTACACAAAAAGTAATAAACATAAATAATGTAATATAAAAATCATAAATATAAGTAAAACTTTTTATAAAAACAAATGGCATATATATTTATGAGGTTAATTTCTCTTTTTTCTTTCTTTTTATTTTATTCTTTTTTATGTCTCTTTCCCAGCTAAATATGAGGTTAATTTCTTCATCGGTTCTTAATAACGATTAGCATGCATAAGAGCTAATAAACAAAACAGAGACATGCAACTTAACTACAAGAAAAAGAGACACCTACTTTAATAACAGATGGCATCTTGGAATTTAGGTTATCATAAGTAAAATGAAGACGAGTTCTGAAGGAACATTTGTACAATAAAGGATCCTGATAAAATTCTATTTTACCACTGGCATTCCGTTTATCAAGACAAACTGTGCAGTCAGAAAAATTGATGATCTTTCTCAGTACCAGATCAGTTGCTAAAAAAAAAAAAAAGAAAGAAAGAAAGAAAATCATTTTAAGTAAAACAGCAAAACTTTTTACTTAAAGGTTGGAGGGAAGGCAACTATTAGTTATTAGTACAAATAGTAATAAAAATAATAATATCAGCAAATAAGATTCATGGTGCATTTATATGATGCCAGACTCTATGCAAAGAACTTTTCATTTATTACATCATTTAAATATTCCAACAACCTTACGAAGTAGCACAATTATCCCCATTTTATGTATGAAGAATTAGAGGCCTAAATAGCTTGCTCCCAATTTGCATAGCATGTAACAAATTTAAGAAAAAATTTATGAAAAATTTCACTACAGTTCTTTTGTGTAATAAGATAATAAAATGTAATTCTTAAGAATCTACATTTAAAATAACTTTTTGAACAATAATTCATCTAACATTTATTTTACATGAAAAAATTCACTGCTACTCTGTACTAACATGATAGTCACCAGCCATATGTGGCTAGTTAAATTTATATTTAAACTAATTAAAATAATATTAAAATAAAAATCAGGGCCTTGGTTACACTAACCACATTTCAGCTGCTCAACAACCACATGTGCATAGTGGCTACAGTGCTGGACAGTGAAGATATAAAACATTTCCATCATCACCGAGCATTCTAATAAACAACATGGTTATAACAATAAAATAATGAATACATTGCCAATAACAGTCTACAACTTATTTTCAAAGAAATAAAAATAAAACAGTGGCAAGGTATAAAACTATCAAATAAAACCTTTAACAAATGAGTAATTTTATTCCTAACTGAAGAGCAATTCCTAGGTAAATATTAGGCCCAATGTACTCAACCAATGATTTTAAGTTAGGAGCTACCCACAAGCTACTGACATGGGATCTACAAAACAATAAAATATGCTTTAGACTACTCTATAATAATACTATTTCTGAGTATATCTTGGCAATTACTAATTAATTCAACCGTTTCTTTTTTATTTGGATTTAAGAAGTAAAAACCAAAGAATATGCATATGTATCTAAATAGTAAAGTTTTATTAGCAGATAGATTTCAAATTTGTCTGTTAGTTGAAAAAAGTATGAATTTATCATAATAAAAACAAATAAAAATACCTAATCCCTAACCACCCACTGATTTACTTTCTGTCTATACAGATTTGCCTATTCTGAACAATTCATATAAATGAAATCTATCATATGTAGCCTTCTGTATCTGGCTTCTTTCACTTAGCATAATGTTTTCAAGACCCATTATGTTGCACCATGTTTCAGAACTTCATTCCTTTTCATAGAACTTTTAAGGAAGAGAATGATAAAATTTAAGATTAGTTAACTCTAGGAGGAAGCAAGCAGATGGAAAAGGGGAAAGCACATTGGTCAGGGTAAACTACTGTTAATGTTCTACTCAAACAGAAGTTGCTCGTTATACTGTTTTATAAAAAACATATGTTACATAAATTCCTTTGTAAATATCAAATGTTGCATTAAAAATAAAAGGGAAAATAATGGTTCCTACCTCAGAGGGTTAAAAGATTAAACAAGATAATCAATGTAAAAGATGGCAGTTAGGCACTTGATAAATAGAAGATAATACTTTTACACTATCTTTATCACCACCATCATCATGGGCTTTCATATGGTATCATATATGATTGTCACAAATATATTGACATGGTAGCAGTGGTGATTCAAATTTTACACATAATTCACATTTACAAACAACTCATCCAAGGTTGCACTATCGGTTAATGATGGAGGGAAGATTCAAACTAAGATCCTCGAACTCTCAGTACAGGACTATTTCTAATTCACTATAAACAATTTTGCAGGTTAATATTTGTATTACTTATATATTAAAACTAAAAATAAAATTTCTTCATGTAAAATGTCAATTCATTTATTCAATCCTGCATTATCCAGTTCTGTTTCTTCTCCATTTCCCATAGCTTATTCTTCTGGTCTTTTTATTGAATATTTCTTTCCACAGAGGATGAGAAGGAGGCATTAACAATGTATAAGTAATGCTCGGATCTTTGTATACACTCTTTATTTATGCCTCACAAAGCTGTGAGATCAGGATTATCCTCCTTTTTTAAAATGCGAAGACTGAAGGTAGGAAAACACATAAGACTGTATTCTAGTTCTGCTAGTTCCTAGCTATATACCTTAACTAGACAAGTTAAATACTGTTCAATTTCAGTTTGCCTTAATCCTTTAACTAGGATTTATGATGAATAAATGAATATATAACTAAATGAATGAGAAATAAAGATATTGTTTTATGGAGTTATGAGAATTAGAAAAAATAGATTTAGATAATAACAGCAGCTCATTTTTTAAGCACTGACTATGTACAGGACACTTTTATAAGTCCTTTCAGTGCATTAACTTATTTAATAAAATAATTCTATAAGGAAGATCCTATTTTATCCCTATTTTACAAATGAGGAAACTAAGAAAAAGAGAAGTATAGTAACTCACCCAAGGTCATAACCTACTAAAGTAGGACAGCCAGGATTCAAACTCAGGACCAGCAATTTTAACAAATATATGACAAGTCACAAATTAAAGGTGCTCACAATAGTTCCTTTACTATTTTATCCAAGAATACCCACTCCTTACCCTACCAGAACATGTACCAATATTATGATTTATTTAATTAATATCTCCTGACAAACTTTAAGAAGCAGCATCTATCTATCTCCTTCACAGCTATAATTTCAATGCTTAGCACAATGCCTATCACATAGAACATAGTAAGTAAAATAATAAATAAATGGTATTTATTACAATTTTATTATTAATTAAAAGCTCTTTTACAATAAGCAGAAGAATGTAGCAAGTAATAGTTAAAAGGAAGCTTAAAAAAAAAAAAGGAGGCTTCAGGATAATAAAATTATTCCAAATGTGCTCTTGAATACTTAAGCCTAAAAAATAAATCAATCAGATATATTGTTTTGCCATCACCAAGCTATGTAAAAGCAACATGCTCCCTTTCCCCTTTCAAAAACGTTAAAAATTCAAACATAATACCATTTAATTTTTATTGCTACAGCCCATGGCACTGTCATACACCACAAAAACAATGCTTCAATGATGGACCGCATATATGACGGCTGCCCAATAAGATTATAATACTGTATTATTACCATACCTTTTCTATGCTTAGATATGTTTAGACACATGAATACTTACCATTGTGGTATAATTGCCTACAGTATTTGGTAAAGTAACATGCTGTATAGGTTTGTAGCCTAGGAGCAATAGGCAATACAACATAACCTACGTGTGTAATAGGCTGTTTACACTGTATGATGTTCATATGTATACAATGACAAAATCACCCAGTGACACATTTCTCAGAACATAACCCCACTGTTAAGTAATGCATGACCATATTCCACATCACATTTGATACAAGCATGTGATGGGTAAGAAAGAATAAAAATATTAAAAAACAAGTATGTAGTTTCTTAATCTAAGGGGTATATTAACCTCTTATAATTATATATTAAATTTTCTTTATGTGAATTTTTTTCCAGGCTGGGGGCATATAGATTTCTTTTTTTGTTTGTTTGTTTGTTTTGGTTTTTTTTGCTTTTATTTCATCATATAATGGGGGTACAATAGATTTCATTAGATTTATCAAAGAGTTACTTGGCCTTAAAAGAAAGAAAGGTTAGGAATCAAGGCAATTGTTTCAATTATAGAAAAATATACACTATTCTTGACATTTACTCACCAGAAATATCCATGAATGCATGATCCCATAATTCACCTACTGTATAGCATTCTGCAGAAGTGATGTTGACTGAAAGGACAATATCATCTTCAACATATTTTAGTATAAGATTATTTATAACAATGTTTACATTATTTACAACTCGTCTGATCAGACTCTGTACATAACCTATAAAATAGAAAAAAAGAATTAGCCACAAATATATCAATAAATAATTATTTCTTAAAATGTTATTAAACTTAAAATATGTGAAAAGTGGGTATTATTTAGCATATTTCTCAAAGAGAAAACTAAAGTTCAGATAGGTTGAAAGCTTGCCAAAGTGACACAGGTAATAAGCAGCAGATCCAGTCCAACAAAAATCATTACCAAGAAGTTCTATAATAAAGTGTTCATGTACTAAGAGAAACCACAGAGACCACATCTTTTTAATAACAAAACACTAGATCTTATACAAAGATTATCCTGTACTACAAGTAATTTGTCCAACTTCTTATTTTATAAACATTTTTCAAAATGAAGGAACATTACTACATGCTGATTATATAGTATATGAGAAGATGAGCTTCTTATTAAGCCATTTTTTGAACCAGCTACCATCATCTCTTCCTACTTTAGCCATTAAAATATTCAAAAGTTATGCCTGTGGGAAGAAAGAGAGGAGGAACATAACCATCACAATGAATTCAACTGTACTCACTAATATATAATACAGAAACGAACTAGGGGAGAGAATATGAATGAAGAAGAAAATGTAGAAAGAAAGTGTTAAAAAAAAAAGATTTTAAAATAATGCAAAGAAGAAGATAGAAAAAAGAAAAAAACATATGGAAGGAAAGAAATTAGATAAAAGTAGAATGAAAATACAGGGATATAAAAAACAGGAAAAATATTTTTAAAAACTAATTGAAAATTTAAATAGTAGCAAACATTCTATTTCTCTTCATGGCTTGCTTAGAATCTCCAAAAAAAATTTGTTTTAATCTCATACTATTGTGGAATACTCCATAATCTCACTTATGTTTCTCACATAAATGTGTATGTATATGAATATATTATTGAGGAATTTAATTGAAAATATAAATAAAACTAAATATAAAAAGCATTTTAAAAGGCAGGAGAAAAAGAAAATAAATCTTTTCCACTATAAAAAGCTATTTAAAAGGTAATGTATTTCCACTATTAAAAAATACTATTTAAAGGGTAATTAAAATTTTAGCTATTTCATGAAACAACCATATGCTTGTATTCTCTAAACCAGAACTTTACTGGACAAAACAGAATCAACTTTTGTCGGAAACTGACATTGTTAACAACTACACTAAAGCCCGCTGGGAGAAAGTTTATTTGAACCTATTCAACCATAACCTGTTTGCAAAACTCCTTCACGTATTCCCAATGATGCAAATAGGAAAGAAATGTAATACAACTTAGAGTCAAGGTTTTCTCCTATATGGAAACTATTAGCAGTTTTTACAGTACCAATTATCATGTGCTATAAAATTAGCATACAAAATATTAACAGATTTAAAGTAACAGATATTCTTTAATAAGAGTATATGCTAAAATATTGCTTAACAAATTAGACTTCCAAAAGAAATCTTAAGTATCAAAATTTTCAACCTTTATACATTATCCCATATTACTCAATACAGATATTAAAAATAAAAATAAATGTTTCTAAAAAGTCAAGTAAGCATGACTAATATTGGTTTCCATATTTCTCAAAAACCTGTCATCAATAGGGAACTCATAAAACTACTTAAGAATTCTTCAGTTTTTATTATCTTCAAAACAAGATTAAAGATAGCACTAGAGAAAATATGTAATGCAAAGCAATAGAAAAATAATATAATATGTATTTTAATGACAGAATACTACTGATGGATTTTTCATCTATTTTTTAACACTTTCTCTTACATTCACATTATAAAACTAACATACAAATTGAGATGAATAAGCCAATTCACCATAGTAAAGGAATCAAATACCTAAAGAATTACTTCTATGGAAAACTATTTATGTTTCCTTATTAAAAATGCAATGCCTAAGTAACAGGAATTTATCAATGGAATAAAATGTTACACTATCTCTATCACCCCTCTTCACTTGGTTCTAAGCAAACTGTAAGATAGTGTCAGACAAATCTAATAACACTCATCATTCCATAATTGAGACTCTCTAGGAACATATTTGTTCAAACAGCATAATAAAAATCCACATCTACTGCATAAACATATGAAGATGGAAGGTCACCCTGGGGATAAGAACCTACAAGATGTAATATTAGATAGCTCCAAAATAGCCTGTAACTAGTCAACCTTTCCAGAAATTCTTATTATTTACTCTCCCCCACGCACAAAACCCCCTCTTCCAAATACATACATCTATACTCACAGAACCAATTGAAAACACTATGAATTTTCACTAACTTTGTTCACTTTTTTCCTCCCATTTAGAATATTTTCTGTTCATTCTCCCTTCTTGTTCAGGCCCGGTTTAACTGTCCCCTCCCTCTACATCCTCTTCTCCAGTGTTCTCTACCCTACACATCAACATTAAGGAAAACTACCTCTACCACTTTTCTTGGGCTTGGGTTACTACTCATCCTTTGTTTATGTATAGGTATATTTATCCTCTCTAATAAAATATGAAATCCTAGAGGGAAAAGATTGCGTCTTAGTTCTTTGATATTCTTAAATGGCATATATCAAATAATTTTAGTTACAAAGAGACACCATCTGCAATTGATTCATCCTGATGTGGTCACTGGGAGCCAAAGTTGCTCATAATCAGAAATTCCATGGTTGATAATTTGGTTACAGTACATAAAGACATATTAGTAAAGTTTTTGGTATAAAATAACTCATTCAGGTGTTATACGGCATTATACAGGCAATTCATGCTCAGTTCTTTATAATGTTCTTGCCTTTCTTGGAAGACTGAAATTATTTCAAAATAAAAACTTGTTTAAAAAGGCTAAGAATAACGAATCTTTATTGTCAATGCCGTAGACAGGTCCAATAAAAGATGAACCAAAAGCATTCATCAGATTTTATTAATTAGATAATAATTTAGGGCAATTAATGTAGGAGCTAAGGAAAATAGCTGTGAGTTGAGAATACTATCAGTATTATTATTTAAGATGGTCACAGAAGTTTTAGACAATCAAATAAGGGCAAAAAGAGAAATAAATATTGATAAGCAAGATACAAAATCAACATTTCGCAAAGATAGTATTTTTATACAGAAAATCCAAAAGAAACAATCAAAAATACTGAATACTGACTAGCTAACAAAATATAAAAATTAGCTTTCCTATGCAACAGAGAGATGAAAAGAAAATGGTAAAAATGGCAATACCAAATAGCAATAAAATGTATGATAGCACTTTCCATCTATAAAAGTTTGAAAATAATGTTTTTAACCAAAAAAAACAACACACATCCCAAAAAATGTGTTTGGAAGAAAGTATTGCTACAAACATTTCACAGAGTAATTTTGACATGCCCAAAACCTTAAAATTACTCATGAATTTTGATTCTACAAATTAGTAAGAATTTCTCCTGAGGAAATAAACACAGGTGCATGCAAATATTTAACCTACCAGTGTGTCTGTTAAAGCATTCTACAAAACTGAAAATGACAAACCTAGATATCAAACAAAAAGGTACTGGTTAAGTAAACTGCAGTATAGTTATACAATGGAGTACATGACAGTGATTAAAATAGCACTGGAAAAACTATTAATAACATGGAAGCATGTTTCTGGTATAACAGTAAATAAAAAATTCAGATTACAAAAGCAAAAAAGTGTGTGTGTGTGTGTGTGTGTGTGTGTGTGTGTGTAGAATCTCTAACAGGTTGTATTCCAAAATGTTAATAGGTCCCAGTTCTGGGTAAGATAAAGTAAGCACTCCACCCTGTCTTTCTCCATGAATGCAGCAATAAAACCTGGAGAGAATGTATGCAGCAGCTACTTCAGGGCTCTGAAAAGTAAACAATAGGCATGAGAGGTGACAGAAACAAAAAACAGAACTCACAAAGGTAAAACAAAAAATAAAATCGTAGGTGTAAATTCAAATATATCAATAATTACATTCTAATTGAATCACTTTGTGATCAATGAGGATGATGTATATGATAGTGATGTTCTGAAATTTGTTAAGACTTCCCTTTCAACCAAGTGTTTGTCAATATCTGAAGATATTAAATGTGTGCATCAAAACAATGTATACTGTCTTACGTGCTTACTGAGCAGTTTTACACGTATCTATCAGAACAATTTTAGTAATTTTGACATTCAAAGATCCAATTTGAAGCTTTTTCTCATCCTTGACCTACCATATTTCAAGGTTGTTAGGTACATAAAACATCATTGTATATTCTCTGGAGAACTGTATCTTTTATTATTTAGTGTCTGTATTATATATCTCCATTAAGGCTTTCACTTTTAGTTCTATTTTGCCTCATTTTCATACTAAAAATACAGGTTATTTTTGGATAGTATTTGGCTGTTATGTCATTTCTTAACCTTTCATTTTCAATCTGTCTTGCTTCTGGGTTTTTTTTGTTTTTTTTTTCTCTGAGACAGGGACTCACTCTGTTGCCCAGGCTAGAGTGCAGTGGTGTCACCATAGCTCACTGCAACCTCAAATTCCTGGGCTCAAGTGATCCTCACACCTCAGCCTCCATAATAGCTGGGACTACAGGTGTGCCACTATGCCCAGCTAATTTTTCTATTTTTTGTAGAGATGGGGCTCACTATGTTGCCCAGGATTGTCTCAAACTCCTGGCCTCAAGTGATCCTCCTGCCTCGGTCTCCCAAAGTGTTAGGATTACAGGCGTGAGCCACCACATCCAGCCTTACCTCCATTTTATATGTGTGCTTCAGAAGCCACACACATACCTGGACATAACCACCCATCCTTTTAGTGCCCAAAAGATATTTCTTTGGCTTCATTAGAGCTCTTCTTCCTTTCGTTTTGTATTATGTGGTATATAAAATCTCTTATGCTGAACAGTTAATTCTTTAAGGACAAAGATAGCCTTCAGCGAACTAACTGCTTTAGCATATCTCATTCACATAGCCAATACAGATTAAGAAAACTGAACAAGGGAGGGGGGGCAAAAGTAATATACATAACTTTAACATTTGTACACCCATAATATGCTGAAAAAGATAAATTAAAAAAAAATAAAATAATTTACATATATAATTCAACTGAATGTTAGCCAAAATAAATTATTCAGTGACAAATAAAAAAGAAAACTGAACCACCTGCCTCTACTAAGCAATATTTTGAAATTTAATATAATTAGAATGAAATAAAGGCTCTCCAATTACCATCTTTTCTATAATAAACAAAATATAAATAGATATCTTGAAGATTATTAACAAAATAATAGCTTGAAGCATAATCTATTTAAAAATGGACTGGTACATTAATGAGAAAGAACACCTATATGGCAGAGATGGCTAGCTATCCATCAATAAATTATGCTCCCAATTCCAGATGTGGAATTGTTATCAAGATATAACTTCCAACTCATACATAATGTCCATCATCAGTGAAATTTAAGCAAAACCGTATGCATCATTTCCAGCTGGGGATATTAAGGAGCTAGGTCTTCTCCAAACTCTTTGCTATTAGAAAGGATGAAAGCAGCAGAATCCAAATCTGGCCTAAAGGATACCAGAGGATTCCTGGTAGAACACTGTCTTTGAACTGGTACATGAAAAATAATAATAATAACACTTCCATTGTGTTAAGCCACTAAAATTTAGAGGTTAACTTGTCCACCAGTTAACATTACCCTTAACTTACACAATTTATCACTGTTGCTTATATTTTAAAAAAATTTCTACCAGAAAACTTTAATGGATGACTTTAAAACAATAAAAGCATTATAATGTTAAAACATAAAAAGATATGAAATAAGTTCTAAGTTCTGCATTTTTTTAATCATTTGCAACAGAGTCTTCCCTACTCTTAGACGTTCCAGAAAGAAACAGTTTTAAATATTTATACCCCACAGTCAAATACAAAGAAAATGTTTGTGCTTGCTATCTTCTATAACAATTTACTGCCATTTTTGAGTCAGGTTCTTGAATAGTTGATATATTACAATATTCTTAAATTATCTGACATATCCTCCAACTACTTTTAAACTTCCTTCAAGAAATCTTTCAGAAAATCAAGCCCTAAATGCCCACTATGGCAAGCATTTCATTTCGGCACATACACACATACATTGTCCTGTATTTCATATTCAATATTTTCTGCAGAAAACAGGAAAAAGCTGAGTAAATAGCTGCTAATTAATAATGTCTCCCAATGTATACCAAAATATCTGAGTTTCCATTTTCTCATTCTCAAAATGTAGGCTAAATCAGAGGCTTAAGCTGAGCCTATGGATGGACTTCCAGGTATATGAATATCCTAAAAATACAAAAAAATTTTTAATGTGCATATGTGGGTCTACTATTTTTTTAACAGATTTTCAAGGATCCATAATCTAAAAGAGACTAACTGCTAGACCAGAAAATCTGAGATAGCTTCTTATTCCAAATCTCAGTGACTCTATGAATTGGATTATCTAAGCCTGAGGAAAATATGTGATTTTGTATATTTCAGTAAGCACACATAATCATTAAGAATCAGACATTGTAGTAGATCAGAGGCCAGCAAAACAAGGCCTGTGACATCTGGTTTTATAAAGTTTTATTAGAACATAGCTACATTCATTAGTTTATTAATCATCTGTGGCTGGTTTCAGGCTATATCGGAAGAGCTCTGACAGAAAATACACGGTTTGCAAATCCTAAAATATTTATTAACTGACCCTTTACCAAAAATGTTTGCTAGCTCTTGTGCTGGATGGTAAAGATCAAAGATGACTAAATCACATCTTCTGACCCAGTGGGCAAAACAGTTTTTGTTCAACCATATCCTAAATAGTTCCACTGAAGTGTGTGTATGTGTGTGTGTGTATGTTTGTGTGTGTGTGTATGATATAGTGAATAAATACATATACACATATCCTAAGTAAAAGGGTAAGGAGAAGAAAAGGAAAGAGATAATGGCAATAACAAGAAAGAGGAAGCTATACAATGGAACACAAAATTCGTCTCTGAGCTTCCTAGCAGACAAGAAAGGGAGAAATTATTTTTAAAAGAGACAGGGTTTCTTTCTGTCGCCGAGGCTGGAGTGCACTGGCATGATCATAGCCCAGTGCAGTCTCAAATTCCTGGGCTCAAGAGGTCCTCCTGCCTTAGCCTCCTGAATAGCTGGGATTATAGGCTTGAGCCACCACTCCCCACTAGGGAGTATTTTTTTAAATGAGTAGTAGGAAAAAGACATACAATTAAAAATTAAAGAACAATGACTTTTAAAGCCATTTTAGAGAAATGCGGAAGCAGCACACAAATCACTGTTTTTTATAATGCATTAATACTTCAATAAAAGCCAAGGGCTCTATAATTCAGAGAGTACAGAACTGAATAATCCAGGTATCTAGCTTAGAAGTAGTCTCACTTTACACTGAGATAAGATGCAGAGAATACTGAGGAAACATGGATAAATAAATGAAACATCCTTAAACTCTCTGTCACCATATCTTATAGGATATGCTAAGCCCACAATTCAAAACTGTTATTATTAGCAATAACTGAAGGTCTTATATCATTTACAGAAAGAATATGTGTTCTCTTCAAATCAATCAGATTCAAACTCTTTTGACCTTCCTCCAGTAAGAAATACCATATCATACCCTAGCACAAGCACATACACATATACAAATTTCTTGAAATATTACTAACATTTACTGTATATCAATATGCTACGTGGTTTTTTATTCTATGCCATATATTTTTAAATGCTTGCCATGACGCCATAAATTGTTTTAACAATGCACTAAGTAGCCAGGATTCATAGTCTGAAAAAGACTCCTCTAGACCCCAAGAATAGAGATCACAAAAAGGATGTTAGATAATGATTTGTATTCTTTTCCTATTAGAGAGCCACCTATTGTTTAAAGGAGAAAAATAAATGACTGTCTATTGGCAACACCAAAACTTTTCTCAAAAATCATCTCTGGCTCTAAATAAATGCTCAAACTCCAAAATTGTAACCATAGATCCTAGAAGAAATAACTTTGCCCCAGAAAATTCTGAAAGCAGAAATTTATTTCTACCATGACAGAACTTTAATATGATCCCCAGGCAGACTAAGGTTGCCAGAAATGAATCCTCCAATAACCATATGAGTTGACTTTTAAACAAAATGATTTACCATTATCCAACTGGATTCTCAAATTATCCCTTTTTTATCCCTTTGGCAAAATTAAGTTTAGCTGCTCTGCCTCCCACTAATTGGCCAAAAGCTTTAGTCACTTCTTAAAGTAATGCCTTCACTGTGATTCATGTCAGCATGAAGGAGGATGTGAGCCTTCCTGTTAGGTAAGGCAGAAAAGTACATGCTGATCCAAAAGCTACCTCACTTAAGTAGTTCTGGTAGAACACAATGCTGATATATGCTAACAAAAATATGATATTTTATGTTATGTTTATGTTTTTATGTTTTGTGCCAATAAATATAGACTAACTCCTGCAATTCTGAGTATCAGTCTAAATTCTATTAATAATACAGACTTTTAAGAATCATTAAAACTCTGGGACATGTTTTGAGTATGTGCAGGTTAGCCCACAGAAGTTTTCTATCTGTGAAATTAACAAGTGACAATGCCTTCAAATTTTTCTTAAACAAGTTCGTTCTTAGGAAAAACAAAATATGCAACAAGAGTCAATGATTAAACTTAAAACTGATTATTCTTTGCCGAGAGAGAGAGCGAAAGAGACGATCAATGCTTCTATACCATGCTGGTATAGGAAGTTTTGAGAGTATATGCAGTCAGAAATTTGGAGGGGTAAAAGGGTTGCCTAGTTAATAAGAACGAGCTACAGTTTACCTTACAGTTTAATTCCCTGGGTTTTTTCCCAAGGAGTTAATTAATAAGAAAAAGGTTAGAAAGTTCTGGATCCATTACACTACTCAACACAGAATTGGAAACATTTAGAAGTAAAATTTCTTCTGACACCTTTGGCAGCTTGTGGCAAATAATTTATCCAAAAGCCAGAGGGATTACCAACCTTGTTAGGTAAACTTCTAAAGAATACTAAGCATCACCATAGCACTAGTTAACAATGTTCACTTCAAATATAACTTAGGACATATATGCAGGGGGCATGAAATTGTATACCTAATTCCAGCCTCTTACAAGTAGATAGTGCCAGAAGACTAGCAACAATTAAGTAGGTTAGCAGAAAGTTTACAAACCTTTCGCACAGAAAACAAATATATACCAATGTCCAATATAACTCATAAAAAAGGAATAGCTGATAAATGAAATCAAAAGAGAAGTAACTGATATACAACTCCCAACTGTAAAAAAGTAGCAATGCACTTTGGCCACAGAGCTGACATGTAATGATCTTTTTTTCCTACATTAAATATTTACTAAGGAAGTGTTTTTTTGCAAACCACTACTGTCTCATGTATATAAAAACCTCAGGAAATAAAAGAGATTATATTTAAGGTCTGGCTCCATTTCCAAAATTCTGTGATTCCATTAGTGATGAGCTTCCAGAAACTCAGAACAATCTATCTTTTCTCTGTTTATCAAGACACAAAGAGAACAAGGAGACTATAAGTCTTTGCTTACAGAGGCTATAAGAAACTCAGAGAACAACCTGTTGCAAGAGGATAGAAATTTGAATGAAAGCTATTTGTGAAGGCTCTGAACCCAACCTGTTCTGAAGTCATGCAGCAAGTGCATATGCACATATAACCTAAAAGTTTTATGACACCAAAAATGTATATTCTACAAAGGACTAACACAATAATCAGTAACACCTAAAATTTGGCTTTATCAATCCCATGATAAGTTACCTGGTGGTAAGTCAGGATCTGTAGGAGCAGCCTGCTGAATTCTCCGGGGTTTTATTGATGATTTTGTGTTCTCAGTAGTACTACGGTTGGTAGAATTAGAACCACAGCTTTCATGGTCATCCTATTTTTATTTTAAAGAAAGAAAAAGAAAAGCATCAATCATACTTAAGAATTAGGAAAAATTGTGTTGAATATATGTAGTTTATGGTTACACTGAGGAAGATTTCTAATTTTATTTTAGCTCTAAAAGACTATATAAGCAACTTTCAAACTTTGCATTCTAAAACAGCATTTAAAAAATAATTAGTTTAAAACTATAAATTTTTCCTTTCTTTAGCTGAGTATCAAAACAAATTGACATTGTGTTCAAAGAATTCTTATTTATGGCATTAGCAAAAAAAATGAGTATTTAATGGAAGCTTTTAAACAATGTCCAACTCTAAGTGCAAAATAAATGAAAAAGGTATTAATTTTTCCCTTATTTGTTGTTGACATGTTAAAATCCTCACTATTTTGAATCCAAGCTCTCTTCTTAACCATCTTTAATGATTAATCTTAATCACTCTTAGACTTTTACATCCTATTTAACACTGTTTACTGAATTATTATTCATGTTAGATACAAGGTTTAAATGGTTTCAATATGAATGACACAGAAACAAATTAAACAGATTTTAGAAATTTATTTTCTTATTTATAAAATGCAAATGAATGGTCTTTTCCTGTTCTGATGCAACATTTACATAATGCTCTTACACACCAATTGCTGGATTTACAAAGATAAATTAGATATAATGCTTATTATCAAGGATTTCAGAATCTATCAAACACACATATAACTAACTCTACCAAAGCAACACTTTTTTTCTTTGTTTTTAAGTAATAAGAGCACAAAAAAAGTCATTCTATTGGAAGACCTAGAAAGGTCGAGCCCTTAAAAACTGAATGTAGGAATGTTTTAGGTTAGGACAGGAGACTAAATATTAGGGGGGAAAACCATAAGCAAAAGCGAAACAGTAGAAATGTATGTAGCACATATAAAGAATGATGATTAGTGAAATAAGGCCAGAGTACACATTGTTTAAGGTGGAAGAACAATACCAGAAGCTAAAAGCATGGAATAGTTCAATAAAAAATGGGGTAATGTTAAGAACTATGGAGATATTCTCAGTCCTCATTCCAAATGATCTGTTTCAAGATTTGATAAATAGGAGAAGACTGCCAGTAACCTATAAGAAAGGAGATCTAGTAGTCTCATTAGAAAGACAGAAGTGGGAGCAATAAATGAATATGCAAAGAGTAAATGAGAAATAAAAATGGAGTCAATAAGAACAAACTGCTCTTTCAAGAAGATGGGCATTACAAGGAGAAAAGAGATGAGGTAGTAATATGAGGTAAAAATCATCTGGAAACTTCTTATTCCTTTAAGGATAAAAGAACACATTTTTGCTCAGAGGAAAGATACACATGAGGAGTAAAAGATCAAAGATACCAACACAAAGGGTTAACTGATGGTGCACTGTGTACCATCAATTAATTAATCAATAACACTATTTTATAATATTTACAAAAATGTAACAAATTTAGTTTTTCTATTTTATGTATTTGAAGAGAAAATTTCAAGAGCAAATAAGAATAATCATCATTAATTTACCAAGTAGGGTACAAAAGGCAAATGAGAACCATAATAAGACCTCCTACAGAAAACAAAAATTCTTATTCAATACCACACTAAGAGAAGTATACAATAAAAAATGAATCTTTTACAAGAGAGCATGGCTTCAGATGATAGTGATGCATTAGAAAAAAATTTTAAACTAAATACAAGCAAAAAGTAAAAGATTTGCTATCATAAACAAAGAAAATGTTCTCATGAACTTATGTTCATTTTAAGTTAATGCAAAACAAACATCACAGATTTCTTTCCACAAAACAACTTCACTATTCAATCTTTGTATTAATGATACCTTCTGTTATTTTGGGGGATGTTATAGTCTTTAAATACTAAAAGACTATTACTGTGAATAAGCTTATAGTAATTACTTTTAGTTCAACTTACATCCTTAAAAATGTCCATAGTCATATACTTCTGCACAATGTTAACATTAAAAGCACAGTATTAATTTTTTAAACATGTGGTTGTCTCAAAAGCCCAGAAGTAAAACATGTTCATTAAAGAGATGTGAAAAAGTTCCAAGTGAACTGCCAAAACTAGCATAATTATGAAAATATTTAACACTGAAACCATCTGAAATCACATACTGTATATAGATTACAGTGATGTCATAAAAAATATTCCAGCCAAAATGCACTAAAACTACTGCAGTCCAATAAATCTGGCATATACGAGATGACAAACATTTTAAAGCAAAAGAAAGAACAAGTTATTTTTATTTTATTTTTTAAAAATTATTAGCACCAAAATAAGGTAGACTAAATAAGAGTTTTCAAATAGTTAAAAAAAAAAAAAAAGTGAATAAAGCTTCCCTACAGACTACAAGTTTATCATTCAAAAGAAAAACTAAATAATTTTATTTCCTTAAAATTTATAATAAACCTGAAATTTTAGTGTGTTTAAAAAAATGAGCATTAATCATGGTACTCATAGGAATATACTATGAAACAAACATTACCAAATGTGTAAACATTTCTTTCTTAATTACAGTTTGGAAATTATGATTATATATAACAAATAGAAAATAATCCTTTTGATAATCTGAGCTTATTTTCATTTCAATTACATTTTAATTATATCATCTGGAAGCTTCCATTCAAATCCTGCCCAAATTAAACAAAGCAAAATAAGGATAATTATAATATTACTATTAATACTAGAATTATTTCCATCATTATTTTTGAGATCATCATCTGCTTTTCACCAGTAGGCATCACTTTTGACTATTAAACATTTTTGCTTCATTGAAAACCCCCAATTACTAATAAAAGAAACTCTGTTCTCAAAAATACTAGCTAAAATATTTTGAGATAATTTTTAACCCCAACATTATAGTTGTATCTTTCTTATTTAGGCTGCAACTTTTCCAAAACGTCTGGTAAGTGTATTTCATGGCAAAAGAATGTTTTCTCTAGGGGACCACATAGCTATTTCTGAAAATACTGCCCTTTGCTCCTCTTGAAACAAGCAAGAATGTCATTTCCTTACAAAAGTTCCGGACAGAGAGAAAATATGGCAAACATTGTATGTAAATAGATCCATTACTTTCATACTGACAGATCATGGGTTCATGTTGCATACTTTTCCCCTTACCCCTTATAGGGTTAGTCAATTAAAACTTGAAAACCGTCAACTCCCGGATTCACAATGGTACGAATAAGATTGAAAACAAACTAAAAACAAGTGCCTAAATCATTCTAAGTCCTTGTCTAAAAACAGAGTAAGAGGTTAAGACACAAGAAAAAAACTGAAGGAGGACTGAAACTGAACAGGCGAACTAGAAAGTGATGTGCTTTATAGCTCTTCAGCCTTGTGGCACCAAACTTGGCAAGCAGAAAAGGACTAAGACTCACTTGGCAGCTCTGGTCACCAAAGACCCCTAAAACAGCAAATGGGGCTTAGAAATAAACAGGAACATTCATTTCTATCCTCTCCAGTAGCAAACACAATGGCAACTGTCAGATGCAATATAGGGTACCTAGGAGTAACACTGCACTTCAGAGAGTCAGTGTTAACAGAATAGCAAAGTCACCTACTCAGAGGTACACTTAAAGAACACAAGAGAGAGTCAGGAAAGACACATTCACCAACTTTCATGGTAAAAACGGAATCTCAGGCCCAACTCTACCTTGAGAGCAATATTAACAACAAACTTAGGCTAGGCAAGAAGGGAAAAGAGTTGACTCTCCCTTGGATTCTTTTTTATGTGATCACCTCAAAAGAAGGAATAACTAACCTGACTGACCAAAGTTGAATATTGAGCCACATTTTATTAATAAAAGATATCACTGTACTCACTGTAAGTACTTTTGTGTGGTGGGGCCTCTCTTCTATCTCTGAGATTCATGCTAATCAATACCAGGACCAGTGTCATATTCCCCAGATGACTTAACCATTAGCCATCTCCCCTCTGCCCCTATTTCACCCTAAAGTCACCTGACCCAGGATACTGCACCAGACACAGATCAAAATATCACATGTTAGGAAAAACTTGATCTTTACTGCTGCCTATGACATCCCTTTCCTTCACATTGGTGGATGTCTATCAGATTGCCATTTCCTCCTCCCCCTTTTTTTAAACTCCTGAATTCAAGTTGTAAGACCCACTCTGAGATTAAGAAAGTAAAATAAGCAGAAAATCATGGAGGAAAAACACAAACGTATATATAGAAGCATTCTGGTCTAAATCACATTCTATCAACTAACTTTTACCAGAATACAATGGGGGTAACTGGGTTCTTGAATAGATTAATACAAATGCACTTTGCTTTCTTATATATAACCTCCCTCAGCAAAAAATGGCTGAGCAAAGAAAAGTATGTGTTAGGTACGTTCAGAGAAAATAGCAGTATAATAGATGGTACCCTTATCCAAGTATTTTACTTACCTACTTAAGAAATAATATCTATATATACATTAAAAAGTTAACAATTTAAGAATTATTCAATGACTATATATGCCACAAAGAAAAAGCAGTTATGTTTACTGAGAAGTGTATGTGCCAAGGAGCAAATATTTCAAGAAAAGGAAACTAGGGTTTCTCTTAAGGAAAGTAGGGAGAAAGGGAAGGAAGGAAGAAAGCAGGGATGGAAGAAAGAGACGTTCATACCTCTCTAATCCTCCTAATCAACCCTATGACTTCAAGAATGCCCCCATTTTATAGATGAGGAAACAAAGGCCTAAAGATTGAATAATAGTTTAAAATCAGTGGCCAGGCGCAGTGGCTCACGCCTGTAATCCTTGCACTCTGGGAGGCCGAGGCGGGAGCATAGCTCAAGGTCAGGAGTTCAAGAACAGCCTGAGCAAGAGCGAGACCATATCTCTACTAAAAATAGAAAGAAATTAGTCTGTCAACTAAAAATATATAGAAAAACTTAGCCAGGCATGGTGGCGCATCCCTGTAGTCCCAGCTACTCCGGAGGCTGAGGCGGGAGGATCGTTTGAGCCCAGGAGTTTGAAGTTGCTGTGAGCTAGGCTGACGCCACAGCACTCTAGCCCAGGCAACAGAGTGAAACTCTGTCTCAAAAAAAAAAAAAAACAGCCAGGCCTGATGGCTCACACCTGTAATCCTAGCACTCTGCAAGGCTGAGGTGAGAGGACTGCTTGACGTCAGGAGTTTGAGACCAGCCTGAAAAAGAGCAAGACCCCATTTCTACTCAAATAGAAAAATTAGTTGGACGTTGTGGCATGTGCCTGTAGTCCCAGCTACTTAGGAGGTTGAGACAGGAGGATCACTTGAGTTCAGGAGTTTGAGGTTGCAGTGGGCTATGCTGACACTACTGCACTATACCTGGGGCAAAAGAACGAGACTGTCTCCAAAAAGAAAGAAAGAAAGAAAAAGAATACACAAGGAGGCCGGGCGCGGTGGCTCATGCCTGTAATCCTAGCACTCTGGGAGGCCGAGGCGGGAGCATTGCTCAAAGTCAGGAGTTCAAGAACAGCCTGAGCAAGAGTGAGACCCCATCTCTATACTAAAAATAGAAAGAAATGAACTGTACAACTAAAAATATATATAGAAAAAATTAGCCGGGCATGATGGCGCATGCCTGTAGTCCCAGCTACTTAGGAGGCTGAGGCAGGAGGATCGTCTGAGCCCAAGAATTTGAGGTTGCTGTGAGCTAGGCTGACGCCACGGCACTCTAACCCGGGCGACAGAGTGAGGATTTGTCTCCAAAAAAAAAAAGAATATACAAAGAACTCAAACAACTCAACAACAAAAAAAATAATAATAATTCCATGAGAAAGTAGTCAAAGGATCTGAATAGGCATTTCTCAAAAGAAGACATACTAAGGGTCAACAGGTATATGAAAAAAGGCTCAACATCACTGTTATCAGGAAAATGCAAATCAAAGCCACAATGAGATATCATCTCACCCAGTAAGTATGGCTATTATCTAAAAGACAACAAATAACAAATACTGGCAAGGAGGCAGAGGAAGGGAATTTTTATACACTGTTGGTAGGAATGTTAATTAATTCAGTCATTACAAAACACAGTATGGAGGCTTCTCAGAAACCTAAAAATAGAATTACCATATGATCCAACAACCCTATTACTAGGTATCTACCCAAAGGAAAAGAAATCAATATATACAGGAATAACTGCACCTCTGTGTCTACTGCAGTACTATTCACAATAGCCAAGATATGGAATCAACATAAGTATCAGTCAATGAATGAAAGGATGAAGAAAATGGGATACATATAATACCATTGAACCATTAAAAAGAATGAAATTATGTCATTTGCAGCAATATGGATGGAACTGGAGGTCATTATGTTAAGTAAAATAAGCCAGGAACAGAAAGACTAATATCAAATGTTCTCACTCATATGTTAGATCTACAAAAGTTGATTGCATGGAGGTAGAGAACAGAATGATAGTTACCAGAGACCGGGACACATTGTTTGCGGGGGGGGGGGGGGGGGGTTGGGGGTGGGAGTTGGACGAAAATAGGTTGGTTAATGTGTACAAATATGCACTTAGAAGAAATAAGTTCTAGAGTTTAATAGCACAGCACAGTGACAATAGTTAATAATGTATTATATATTTCAATAGAGCTAGAAGAGAAGATGTTAAATGTTCTCAACACTAAGAAGTGTTTGAGGTGATGGATGTCCTAACTATCCTGATTTGATCATTACACATTGTATACATGTATCAAAATATCACATGTTCCCTATAAATACATATGATTATGTATCAATAAAAAACAGATAAACCTTAAAATCAAAATATTGAGTGAAGAAAGCATGTTGTAGAATAATACATATATTATTCCATTAAAGTTTAGAAAGATGCAAAAATAATATATATTCCTATGGCTATATTTTAAAAGTATAAAAACATGCAAAGGAATGATATATACCAAACATGGAATAGCAGTTACCTCTGGGAAACAAGTAAAGGGGATAGGAAAACTTTAACAAAGAACTTCAAGTATATCAGTAAAATTTTATTTCTCTGAGGGGCAAAAAGGCCTGAGATAAATATTGCGAAATGTTAAGATTTATTAAAACTATGTGAAAAGCATAGAGGAATTCATGTTATTTTCCAAAATTTTTTGTAGGTACAAAATATTCCATCATAAAACTATTATTTTAACAAATACACATAATTAAAAGTAGTCAGAAGTTCAATTGACCCTTTAACCATGAGTGGTGGCACACACCTGTAGTCTCAGCTAAGAAGCTGAGGCAGATATTGCATAAACACTAGCCAATGACATAGACAACAGTTCGAATAAAGAATACAGAATGCAGAAGGAAAAAATTAAGAAATAGAAGTAATTAAAGAAAAGAAGGTAAGGTAGACAGCCAGTGGAAAGGAAACCTATAGATAATGTGTCTCTGAGGTGCAGTATGAGAAAAATGGAAAACAAAAAAATAATAACTTCTACTACTTATTTTACTTACTTCTGTACCATAGGAATTATTTTGCAGCAAGTACTACTTCCATGACAAAAAACCATAAGCAGTCAAATATTTAATCTCAAAAAGTTATAATTAATTTCAGTAAGTATTAAATTGAGACTATTCTTGAAAACCCAAAATATATTACCAAACTATATGCTATAATACAAAAAGAATTAAAGTTTTCACAGAAAAAAATCCATGCAACCATTCCACAAAACTTCAAAATATTTAACTAACTGGATGGATAATTTCTTAGTAATTTAGGATGCTAATTACCTAATAACGGACATAATAAATCACATGTTTTAAGATAATTGAAGGACTAAAAAAAAATCATGGAAAAAACAGCAAGAGATTTTTTTTAAATGTATTAATCATCTTTTTTAAAGTAAACTATATGTGCTCTAAAAGTTTTCTAATCCAATACTAATCCAATTTCCTTCTTAAGTTCAACATAATAACTATAACAACCTCTCTTGGGCAACTTTGTATGTAATTTCCAAGAACCATAACCCTACATGGTAGTGATAATTTACTCAGTAATAGATCATTCTGTCATTCTCGGATCAATCTATTATGAAGTCAAGATATATATACACATACACACACTATTAGAATATGTATGTACATATATTAAATATGTACTCTAATAATTTATTAAACACATATATACTCTAATAATTTAATTGTAATAATTCATTATTAACTTGTTTTCATGTCCCTAAATAAAAATAAATATTAATATTTATTTAAAGGCTCAAATTATGTGGGTAATACTTTGTTAAGGTAGCTTTTAATTTAAAACCATTAATACTTTTCTAAACTGTCTGCTTCTACATAAAACTAAAATAAATTTACACAGTAAGGATACTGTACAGATTAAAAATGTCAACACCTTAATAAGTCATTAAATATGAAATGTCCAATTTTGAGTCATAAGTTTAGTTTATTATATCTCAAACAAAAAGCAGTACAATTAATCAAAGTATGCACCTAAACTATCGACATAGTTTTGCCATCTTAAGGTAGCTTGCTTATGCCAGCAGTGAAGAAGCCTGGAGAGGAGTAGTGATGAAATCACGAAAGGTGTTTTCCACAGCTTGTTGAGAATTAAATATTTTTCCTTACCAGAAGTGGTCCAAAGGCTGGAAGAAATAGTAGTCAGATGGTGCAAGATCTGGTGAATATGGTGGATAACAGAGTGTTTCCAAGTCCAGATGCTATACTTTAAGCAGCATTGTTTTTTGCAACATGTCTTGCAAGAGGATTGGCCTGTCTCTACTGGCCAATCTCAGCTGCTTAATCACAAGCATCCTCATCATTTTGTCCAACTGGTTGCAGTAGACATCGCTGTAATCAATTGAACAGGTTTGACGAAGCTGTAGTGGATAATACCAGTGATAGACCACCAAACACACGCCATTAGCTTTTTTTGATGCATATTCAGTTTTGGACTATGTTTTGGCACTTCATCTTTAACCAACCATTTTGCCAAATGCTTGCAATTGTCAAAAAGAATCATTTTTCATCACACGTAACAATATGGTTCACCTTTATGTCATGACAGTAAAGAAAAGCAAATTTCAAATGATTTCTCTTCTGATGCTCATTTATTTCATGCAGTATCCATCTATCCACCTTCTTTACCTTGCCCATTTTTTTCAAATAATCCAATATTGTTGGAATAGCAACATCAAACCTTGCTGCTAATTCATGCGTAGGTTGAGATGAATTTGCTTCCACTACAGTTTTCAGCTCATCATTATTCACTTTAGTCTCAGGTTGCCCACGTGGCTCATTTTCAAGATTAAAATCACCAGAATGGAACTTCTCAACCCATCAACGTTCATCAGCTACATCCTTCCCCAAAAATTCGTTGATATTTTGAGCTGTCTGCACTTGCATTTGTTCCACGACAAAACTCATCTTCAAAAATAACATGAACTTTTAACTTATCCATGGTTTCACAAAAATTGCTCTAAAAAAAATTTTTAAAGATAGTCACAAGCCAAAACATGCTTTTGAAAGAATGAGGATGTACACCTTCACCATAAAAAAATAAATAAATAAGAAATGTCAAAGTGAAATGTCAGAGACATCAACTGTCAAACTTAGTACTCAAGGAAATCAGACATTCCATACTTAAAAACCTAATAAATGTCTGAAGACTTCCTAAATTTTTAGAAATCACCATCACACAAAGTCCTATAATAATCAATCTAGAAAAAACTATGTGATATTTAATTTTAATGGAATTAAATGTCATTTTAAAAATGATCAGATACTTTAAAACAGGAATAGGCAAACTTTTTTTGTAAAGGGCCAAACAATATTTTAGGCTTGCAAGCCATATAAGTTTTGTTGCAACTACTCAATTCTGCCATTAAAGCAGAAAAAGTGGCATTGGTATTTTTATGGAAATTAAATTGAATCTGTAAATCACTTTAAGCAGAATGAACATTTTAACAATATTTATTCTTCCAGTCCATGAGCATAGGACATTTTTCCATTTGTTTGGGTCATCTATGATTTCTTTCATCAGCATTTTATAGCTCTCCTTGTAGAGATCTTTCACCTCCTTGGTTATTTTATTTTCTTTGCAGCTATTGTAAATGGTATTCAGTTCTTGATCTGATCCTCAGCTTATTAGTATATAGAAATGTTACTGATCTGTATATATTAATTTTGTAATGTGAGATTTAATAAATGTATTTATCAATCCTAGGAATTTTTTAGTGAAGACATTAGTATTTTCTAGATATAAAATCATACCATCAGCAAACAGGGATAGTTTGACCTCCTCTTTTCTGATTTGGATTTCCTTTTCTTGCCTGACTGTTCTGGCTAGAGCTCCCAGTACTAAGTTAAACAGAAATGGTGAAAGTGGGCATCCTTGTCTTGTAGCAGTTTCCTTTTGGGCTTTCAACTTTACCCCATTCAGCATGAAGTCGCTGTGGGTTTCTCATATAGCTTTAGTTATTTCAAGATATGTTCCTTCTATGCCTACTTTGTTGAGAGTTTTTATCATAAAGGAGTGCTGGGTTTACTCAAATGCTTTTTCTGCACATATTGAGATGATCATATGGTTTTTGTCTTTAATTCTGTTTATGTGGTGAATCACATTTGTTGATTTGCACATGTTGAGTCATCCTTGCATCCTTGAGATGAAACCCACTTAAATCATGGTGAATTATCTCTTTAATGTGCTGTTAGATTCAGTTGCTAATATTTTGTTGAGGAATTCTGCATCTATGTTCATGAGGGATACTGGTCTACAGTTTTCTTTTTTGTTGTTGTTGTGTCCTTTCCTGGTGTTGGTATTAGGGTGATGCTGGCTTTGTAGAATGAGTTAGAGAGGATTCTCTCCTTCTCACTGTTATGAAACAGTTTCGGTAAGATAGGTGCCAGTTCTACTTTGAAGATCTGGTAGAATTTGGCTGTGAATCCATCTGGTCTGGGGTTTTTGTGGGAAGATTTTTTATTAGTTTCAATCTGTTGACTTGTTATTAGTCTGTTCAAGATTTCTTCCTGATTCAAGCTTAGGAGATTGTGTGTTTCTAAAAATTTGCCCATTTTCTCTAGATTTTAGTTTTTATGTGTAGAGGTTTTCATAATAGTCTCAGATAATATGTATTTTTATAGTATCAGGTATAATGTCTCTCTTTTCATTTCTGATTGAGCTTATATGACTCCCTTCTCTTGTATTCCTGGTTAATTTAGCTAGTGGTTTATCAATTTTGTTTAACTTTTCAAAGAACTAACTTGTTTCATTGATCCTTTCCTTTTTTTTTTTTTTTTTTTTGTTTGTTTGTTTGTTTGTTTCAATTCCATTCAGTTCTGCTCTGATCTTTGTTATTTCTTTTCTCCTGCTAGCTTTGGGCTTATTCTTTTTCTATTTTCTTGAGGTGTGACATTAGGTTGCTAGTTTGTGATCTTTCTGTCTTTCTGATGTAGGTATTAATACTATGAACTTCCCTCTTAGCACTGCATTTCTTGTATTCCAGAGATTTTAATAGCTTGTGTCACTTTTGTTATTCAATTCAAAAATTTTATTTCCATCTTGATTTTTGTCACTGGCCCAAGGATCGTTCAGTAGCAGATTGCTTAGTTGCCATGTATTTGTGAAATTTTGAGCGTTCCTCTTTGAATTGATTTCTAATTTTATTCCACCGTGTTCCAAGATGGTACGAGTATGATTTCCATTTTTTTTAATTTGTTGAAACTTATTGTTGTGGCCTAACATATGATCCTGGAAAATGTTCCATGTGCTGATGAGAAGAAAGTATATTCTGCAGTTTTGGCGTAGGATGTTCTATAAATATCTTTTAGATCCATTCGTTCTATAGGCTCATTTAAATCCAGTGTTTCTTTGTTGATTTTCAGCCTTGATGATCCCCTGTCAGTTTTGTCAGGGGAGTACTGATGTTCGCCTCTATTGTTATGTTGCTGTTTATTTCATTTCTTAGGTCTAGTAGTATTTGTTTTATGGATCTGGGAGGTCCTGTGTTAGGCACATATATATTTAGGACTGTTGTATCTTCTTGTTGAATTGATTCCTTTATCATTATATAATGACCATCTTTGTCTTTTACTGTTGTTGATTTAAAGTCTATTTTATCTAATATGAGAATAGCTATTCCTGCTTGATTTTGGTTTCATTTGTGTGGAATATTTTTTTCTATCTGTTTACCTTGAGTCTATGAGAATCTTTATGAGTTGAATGGGTTTCTTGGAGACAGCATATATCTTTTAAGTGGGGCATTTAGATCATTTACATTTAATGTTAATATTGATGTGTGAGATACTGTAACAGCCATCATGATGACTGTTACCTAGTTGCTTTGTTTTCTCCCTTGTGTTACTGTTTTATAAAGCTGTGCGTTTTTACTTTTAGTTGTTTTACAACAGTGGGCATCAATTGCTCTGTTCAATGTATAAAGCACTTTTAAGGATTTCTTGTAGGGCACGTTTAGTGGTGCCAAATTCCCTTAGTGTTTGATTGTCTGGAAAGACTTTATTTCTCCTTCATTTATGCAAATGGGTTTTGCAGGATACAAAATACTTGGCTGACAGTTATTCTGTTTAAGAAGACTAAAGATAGGTCTCCCTTCCCTTCTGGCTCGTGAGGTTTCCTCTGAGAAGTCTGCTGTTAATCCGATGGGTTTTCCTTTGTAAGTTACTTGATGTTTTCATCTCATAGCTTTTAGTATTTTCTCCTTCACTTTGATTTTGGCCAGTTTGATGACTATGTGCCTGCAGATGTCCTGTTTGCCATGAATTTTCCAGGAGTTCAATTATCTTCTTATATCTGGTTATCAAAATCTCTAGCAAACTCAGAGAAGTTTTTCTCCATTATTCCCTCAAGCAGGTTCTCCATGCTTTGTTTTTTCTTCTATTCTTTCAGGGATATCTATAATTCTTATGTTCAGTCAGTTTACATAGTCCCATAATTCTCAAAGACTTTTGATTATTCTTCTTGATTCTTTTTTCATTTTTGACTGACTGGGTTAATATAAAAGCTTTGCCTTCAAGGTCTAAAATACTTTCTTCTGCTTGGTCTAGTCTGTTATTAAAACCTTCCACTGTATTTTGTACGTGCCTAAATGATTCATTCATTTCCAGAAGCTGTGTTATACTTTTTGTAAACTATCTCTTTAGTGAACTTTTCATGCATGGTCTGAATTATTTTTTTGGTTTCTTTATGTTGATTTTCAACTTTCTTATCAATCTCATTGAGCTTACTTGAGATCTGTATTTTGAATTCCATATTTGACATTTCAAAAATTTCCATTTGGTTGGAGTCCATCGCTAGAGAGCTAGTGTGATCCTTTGTAGGTGTTGAAACAGCCTGCTTTTTCATATTGCAAGAGTTCTTATACTGGTTCCTTCTCATCTGGATCCTCTTCCCTTGGCTCATAATAGATAGCTTTGTAGTTCACCTGTTCTCCTCTTTCAGGAACTCTGCCGCTCAGTTTAGAGAGAGAGAGGTGCACTGCCTTTTGGCTAGTGCAAGTAAGTGCCCACCATGGTGCTGCTGGCAATTTCGGGGGGTTGGATTTCCAATCCCTGGTAGAATGTTCAGATGCCAGCAGTGGTTAGGTAATCCCTAGTTCTCGAGCCCCTGCATGTCATGCATGAGTTCTGGGTAGACCAGATTGAGAGGGCAAACTTGCTTTCAAACCTCCCTGAGTTCAGGTGCTGGCTTTGATAGTAAGGGGTGGAATGCTCTCCTGCTCTAGAACAATGTTCAGGCAGGAGAAGGACCGATGCACTGTGAGCCTCAGACAGGAGGGGCTGGCCCCTCTTAATAAGATTAGCAGTGGTGGGCAGCTGGGTGACACATAAACTGTTCATACCTCCCTCTCTCAGCAATGACAGCAGTCTTTGTCCTTTGGGGGCACAAAAGTGCCCAGATTCCCAGCTCCTACCCTTAGCTCCCACCCTGGCCCAGCTTCAGCAGAGGTGGTAAAGGCAGCTCAACCCACTGTGTGCAGAGTTACCACAATGGCTGTAGACTGTTGCTGAAATGCTCTAGCAGGGAAGGAATAGCTGTACCAGGGGCTTCCCTCCAGGGAATGTAGGCTCCTCCTCAGCTCAGGGAGAAGATTGCTAGCCCTGCCCTTCCTCAGGGGAAGCAACAGCTTTTGACCTTGGGGCACACAAAAGCACTCACTGCTTCTTTTTAGTGGGAAAGGAGTGAGCCCCTAGTTTCATGGAAGCCTGGGTGTGACAGGCACTCTGTAAGAGGCAAGGCAGCCATTCCCGAGTGCCCTGGCTTAATCATGCCCTGTTGGACCCTCCCCAGTCCCAAATGGAAACAGCCAGCATGAGTATGATATACGTTCCGTCAGAGGCAGGGCAGCCACTCCCAGGTGCCTTGGCTTAATGTTCCCCTGTGGAACACTCGCCAGTACTGAGTAGAAACAGCCTTGTAGCTGCAGCTGCCTTTATGGCAGTGGGCGGGGAGAAAAGAAGGAGAAGGCCCCAAATGGTGGTGTGTGTCTCCACTGGGAGGGGCATAGACAACTTTAGATCATGAGCCAGGGGCTCTCTGGTGTGTGCAGTCCCTCTCCCTTTGTAGTAAAAAGTGTTGGCAGCACTTCCCAGTCTCCTTGGGGCAGCCCACTCCACAGGTCAGAAGTCCAGGAACAGCATGAACACTGCTACTCTCCTGTGTCTCCTCATTCCTTTGTGGTTGTCACAGTTCAAGCAGGTGTGGGGAATGTTCATGTGGGTCCAGTGGCTTCCCCAGCTGTACAGAGGCACCCAGTGTATGTGTGGACAAAATGGTGCCTGCTGTCTCAGTTCAGGTCCATGGTGAGGAAAAGCAACCCTACAGGCCAACAGACAAGTGCTCTATTCCCAAGAAGGTTCACCAATGGCAGCAGTGCCTGGATTTGTCAGGGCAAAAGGGTTTTCCAACAGATCAGGAGGTGGCAGGCCACCAAAGGTATGAGAGGATAAGAAGTAATCACTCCCACTTATGCTTTCTGCCAGGCTCCAAATCCCCCAGGGGTCGGTCTCCACCAAAATTTTATTCCTTCTTGTTCTGCTCTGTCACTTCTTCCTATAGGATCTCCAGTAAGAGTAGGTTTGGGGTCTTTTCCCTCAGTATTTCACCAGGGCTATACTTTCTCACCTGAAATTTCTTCCTTTATTTACAATGATCTTGTGACTGATGTCTAGTCAGCCATCTTGCCCCCTCCATATTCTGAAACTGAATATTCTTAATAGTCTTTTCTAACACAGCTACATTAAATCCGTAATGATCATCACTTGAAATTCCAATGAATACATGTAAAATTTCTATAAGTAAAG
Organism: Cheirogaleus major; assembly: GCA_963574435.1. NCBI lineage: Eukaryota > Metazoa > Chordata > Mammalia > Primates > Cheirogaleidae > Cheirogaleus > Cheirogaleus major. Next base: position 22,434 of record CAUYPO010041686.1, on the reverse strand, counting down.
CCACCAAATCCCAGATACTAAAAACAGCATTAGTGGTCTACAGATCAAATGGCCATCAAGTTAATAAAAAAAACCCTGTCTAAACGTACACAAAGGAAAAACTTTATCCTGTAAAAGTATACAAATTCTGTGGATCCACGAAAAGTTCTAGTAGGTGAAGTAGGTGGGTGCTGTTGTAAAAATCAAAGAATCCTTCCTCTACAGTGGAAAAAATAATTCTGAAGTCCTTCATTATAATCAGACATTCAAATTAAAACTCTTATCTTTAAGTTTGATTTGACACTGACTTTTTAGAAAAACAAAGATAAGCTATAAGATGAAACTATACAAAAGTTGTCAGAATGCTACATAAAATGCCAGTCAAGAATAATTACATATTACTTCTTGATCAGGTCACCTAAATCTACAGGCTGTCAAGGCCACTTGAAATCAATACTGAAAATCAAATCATTCCTGGATGTGTTCAACACTTGGCCCCAAGGATTAAATGAAATCAAACTCCCAACCTACACAAATGCAAATATGGTACAGAAAGGTAAAGCAAACATACTGCATAGGATTTTTCCAAACTTACAAAAGAGAATTTTTTCAATGAGACTACAGATGGCAGTTTAGGAAAATAGTTTCCATCACACACTTAATGACTGCTGAACATCTGAGAAAAATCTCATAGGAAATTAATTTGGTGCTAAAAGGACTTAGAAGATAATGTAACCATATGTGATAGAAAATTAGACAAATTAATATACTATAGAACAAACTGGAAAAACTAAACCAAAAACTATTAATGAACCAAAGTTTGATTAAAAATAAACTAGTTTACTGGTTTATGACTTAAAAATGTTTAAGTACATTGATTTTGTGACCTGAGACTTTGCTGAATTTATTTATCAATTCCAGTAGTTTCTTGGCAGAATCTTTGGTGTTTTCTAGATATAAAATCGTTTCGTCAGCAAAGAGCAATAGTTTGACCTTTTCTGCCTGCATTTGTATATGCTTGATTTCCTTCTCTTGTCTGATTGCTCTGGCTAGGACTTCCAGCACTTTGTTGAATAAAAGTGGTGATAGTGGGCAACCTTGTCTGGTTCCAGTTCTAAGCAGAATGCTTTCAATCTTTCTCCATTCCATATGATGTTGGCTGTGGGTTTGTCATATACAGCTTTAAGCATTTTCAGGTAATTCCCATCTATGCCTATTTTATTAAGCATTCTTTTCATAAAAGGGTGCTAAATTTCGTCAAATGCTTTTTCTGTATCTATTGAGAGGATCATATGGTCTTTGTTTTTACTTCTATTTATGTGGTGAATTACATTTAAAGATTTGCATATGTTGAACCACCCCTACATCTCTAGAATGAAGCCCACTTGGTCGTGATGGATTTTTTTTTTTTTTTTGATGAGCAGCTGAATTCAGTTTGCTACGATTTTATTGAGAATTTCTACATCTATATTCATAAGGAATATTGGTCTGTAGTTTTCTTTTTTTGTTGAGTCTTTTCCTGGCTTTGGTATCAATGTGGTGTTGGCTTTGTAAAACATGTTGGGGAGGATTCCTCCCTTCTTGATGTTATGGAATGGGATCTGGAGTCTAGGGACAGCACCCTAATTCCTAGGAAAACTGATAAGGACAACACAGAACAAAAGACCTCCTGGGAAAGACACAGTTTTAAGAGCAGAACTCAGTTACTGAAACTGAGCTGCCAGACAATAGTCTACATTTGAGGATTAGGATATATCATGAGAATAAGATTTAAAATTTCTCTGGTTAGGGAAAAGATGGGTTTTAAAAGCTAGCTTAAGACTGAATCTACAGGTGACAGCGTTATGGTGTAGCATAATTTAACATTGTGTTCACCAATATCTTATAGCAAATAAATTTATGAGTTTCATACAAGGGTTTCTTTTAATATCCTTTACAAAGGCAGATGGCACAGAAAACAAAAGTGCAGTTCAGTAAAAGTCAAATCAGGGCCCTTTAGTAGATAGTCCATGGAATCCTGTGATTTTACACCAAGGAGTTTTGCTTTGTGCAGTGGTGCCAATACTAAAGAGTCGGAGTCATACATTTCTCTTTACAGAGACAAAGTTCGATTCAGAAGTGTGAATGAATATGGAAGGCTGAGATGGTGAATAAAATAATTTTCATCACCTCTATCAGAAGGTGAATGATGAAGGCAAAGCAGACTTGTGGCCTTTGGAGAGCACATCACTTGGATTGCTTTTCTCTATTTTGAACAAACTATTTTGGGGTCCACCAGTAGAATTAAAGGGCTGCAGGATTTGCTCCTGGCATGGACAGTTCAAACCCAGCAGAGAGTTGACAGCATGGAGGATGCTCCTGAATAGGTGGCCCTACCGGCGCCATGCCTTCTCTCTGGTGTGGGCAGCTAGGCAAATGGTAAAGGCCTCATCCTGTGAAGGCTTGCTTCTGTTTTTGGAGAAGATCACACAGAAGAAATGGGAGAGAGGCAAAGGCCCCACTTGAATAATGCAGGGTTCTCATACTCTCACTATTTCCCCTAAAACAACTGTATTTCTGATTGGACTTTTTAAAGATGAAATTTAAATATGAAATTCTTTAAATCTTGACATCAGAATTGTCCCTGAAGTACTAAATGCCTGCTAGAAAAAAATAGAATAGTTTTTTTTTTTTGAGGGAAAATATTACCACTGAAAAACTCTATACTCAGCCAAATTATTGGTCATGTGCTTTGGCAACAGAAAGTTCTTTTCCCATATGCAAAATCTCAGAAAATACACTGCCCACATTCACTTTAAAAAAAATTTCACCACTCAAATAAGAGATTAATTAAAATGGAAATCACAAAAATGGGGAAATTATGGTGTAAAATGACAGCCAGTAGGCATTGAAACTATTTGAATATTGTTTTCTTTAATCAACAACTATAAAAATTCATGTCAATATAAAAGATTCTTTAAAATGAAGATAAATAGCATATATTAAAATTAAATTGGACCTAAGAAGCCAGATTATCTTTTATTAAAATTAACAAGTGGGGTGGGGTAGGTGGCTGGAAGAGAGGAAGTAAAGCATGCTTCATTTCTCATCCTTCATAGGAGGAAGTCAATGGATAACATTTTTCACTGATATAGAAAATGTTAATGTATATATTACAGTACATTTAAAATATATTAATTTTCAGTAGAAACAGAAAAACAGGGTGGCTTTTAAATCACTATAGAATTAAGCAAACAAACAAAATATCCATATAGGGACATGCAAGTGAAAGGAAACAAACAAAGCACAAAATAAACAGAGCATGAGCACAGTGATGTTCATATGATTAAATATTTTATGTACAAACCATAAATGCAAAAAAGATTAAACTCACTATTATAACACAAAAATTAAAATTTGGTCCCTCCAAAATATCTAAATATGCACAATACACAAAAGTTACTTCAAAACAAACTAGCAAAAATGTAAACAGCAAAAGGATGGGCAAAGGTATATTTAGCAAACATCTAAATAAAGGAATGGGACTATTAATATCCACTAAAATAGAATTCCAAACCGAAATCAGCAAATGGAAGAAACATAGATGTTACTGTCCACACTAAAGATGTAATAGAACTAAACTCTATGGAGCAAGTAACATGTTATACATATACAAGGCAGAGACTGCTAAAGAAAAAGGAAACGAATTATTTCTGGACATTTTATCACTACTTTCAGCTTTTGACAGGTGATTAAGTATAAAATAAATTAGAATATAGAGTACTCTAACTAATAGGTTTAAGTTATCCTAAGTAAAGTATGTCAGATGTCAGAAATAGAAAAACAAATACCACATGTACTCATTTATAAGTGAAAGCTAAACGATGGGTATACATGAATATACACAGTGGTATAATGGACTGTAGAGACCCAGAAGAGAGCAGGGTGAAAGGGAGTGAGGGATGAAAAATTACCTATTGGGCACAACGTACACTATTTGGGTGATGGGTACACTAAAAACCCTGACTTCACCACTATACAATTCATTCATGCAACAAAAACCATTTGTATACCCTAAATCTATTGAAATACAAAAAAAAAAAGTTAAATTTCAGGGTTTCTATTTCTGCCAATAATGCAGAAAATGTGGCTTGAAAAACCTCCCAACAATGTATATTTCTATATGAATAAAATATAACAAATTTTAAATGTGTTCACTATAATTTAAGGGGATTTTGGGGGGTAAAAACATGGAGAGTTAGAAAACTGATTGGGAAATATAACAAATCTATAACACCCCTGAAGAATAGTTCCAGAAAAACAGAAAGCTTTCCCAGGAGACCAGGCCTAGTAGGCAAGGGGAGAGGTTAGAAATACGGCTACTGAAGAAAGTTGAAAAACAAAAAGGCTAAAATACTAGTACAAAAGTAGATGGAAAAAGCAAAATAAAACAAACAAAAAAACAACAAAGAAAAACATCTTGTGCATAAAGGTAGAAGACAAAGAAGCATATTTGTTTTGGTTGGTACTTTAAGTGGGCAAACAAACAGCAAACAAAAAGGTGTCCATTAAGAATGTGTAACCATTGTTTCTTAAAGCTGAATAGTACTCCATGGTTTACATGTACCACATTTGGTTAATCCACTCATGTATTGATGGGCACCTAGGTGATATAGCACCTCTTGTGTATTCCTGGATACAGCTGGAACCCATTCTACTAAGTGAAGTATCTCAAGAATGGAGAAACAAGCACCACATGTACTCACCAGCAAATTGGTATTAACGGATCAACACCTAAGTGGACATATAGGAGTGACATTTATCGGGTGTCGGGCGGGTGGGAGGGGGGAGGAGGGGATGGGTATATACAAACATAATGAGTGAGATGTGCAACGTTTGGGGGATGGTCATGCTTGAAGCTCAGCCTTGAGGGGGGAGGAGGAGCATGGGCAATATACGTAACTGTAATATTTGTACCCCCATAATATGCTGAAATAAAAAAAAAAGTTAAAAAAAAATTTCCATCTAGTAAGGCCTGTCATTGATGCCTGGTGCCCAGTAAATGGGCCATAGTGAATAAGGAGAAACGGAATGTACTGGATGTCACAGGTGGGCTTGGCATCTTGTTTTGCTGCCCTGCTTTTCAGGCGTCTTGTCTTCTCTCCAGCTAAGCTCCAGAAAGGAGCTACTAGCTACCAAGCTCCAGGAGGACAGAAAGCATAGCTTCCATGTCTCTCACCACGGCCCTTAGTGGAGTTATTGGTTGGTGGTGGGTCATAGCAATGATAACTTCATTTTCCTGCCATTTAAATCTTGGATTAGTTTAAAATTTGTTTGCTTTAACCTGAAGCGCGCCAAAACATGGCCATGTGTTCATGGCTGCCTAAATACTCTGGCCTCATGGTAACCTACCATTTGGGGAATAAAGAAACCAACAGCCTGTGGCAGTGAGTTTACAGATTTCCACATTTGGGTACTTTGTTACTTATTTGCAATGGCAAGATAGTGTAAGTGTTTGAGGGAGACCAAGCCACATAATCGTTAGGATTGCTGTGACAATTGTAGTGGAAGCAGTGCCCCTCCTGAGTTAGCTCTTTACAGCTAGAAACCCCCTGGTGAAATTTTTGTTCCAAGATCCTCAGAATCACCAGGATAATGCATTTTATCCTGTTGGACTTCTGAAGTAATGCTGGTAACATCTATTGTTTAGGTATTTCAAGAGTTGAAATCAGAGAACTGCTGATTAAAATGAGCCAGTTAAAAGAGAGGAAACGATTATTCAGGTGTTGTGAAGCAAGACAGATTATATGGCATTTATATGCTGGTCTGTAGTTTACTCATAAAAGAGAATGCCTAACTAGAGCTTATCTAGTGAAAGTTAAACCATTAAATCCACTGAAGTGAAAAACAGTGGACATCTGCCAAGTAAAAGCATAATCACCACTTAAACTGAGCTTAGTCTGGGCTCCTCTCTGCAAATGATGGTGTCTCCTGTGGAGAGAAACTGCTCTCTGACTTCTGCTTCTCTCACTGTTTTCACAGAGCCTGAGCCCTTGTAAAGCCGGCAATGACAAGTCTGAATGGTCGCCATGCCGAGAAAACCATTGACATGCCAAAACCATCAGCCCCCAAAGTGCACGTGCAGAGGTCCGTGTCCCGAGATACCATCGCCATTCACTTCTCGGCATCCGGGGAGGAGGAGGAGGAAGAGGAGGAGGAGTTCAGGGAGTACCTTGAGGAGGGACTGGACGACCAAAGCATTGTAACAGGGCTCGAAGCCAAGGAAGACCTCTATTTTGAACCCCAAGGTGGCTATGACCCTGCTGGCCCTGCTGCCTTGCCCATCCTGGCAGATGGACTGTCCATGTCCCAGGCCCCTGCCATTTTGCCCGTCTCTGAGAACACTGTAAAGCTGTTGGAGTCCCCTCCTCTGGCAGCACAGGTATTAAGTACAGTGCCATTGGCTCTGTCCCCAGGGTCCTCTTCATCGGGGCCCTTAGCTAGCTCTCCCAGTGTGTCATCCCTTTCTGAGCAGAAAACCAGTTCTTCTTCTCCATTGTCCTCTCCTTCCAAGTCTCCTATCCTCTCATCCAGTGCCTCAACCTCCGCCCTTTCCAGTGCAAAACCCTTCATGAGCCTTGTGAAGTCCCTGTCAACTGAGGTGGAGCCAAAAGAATCCCCACATCCCCCAAGGCACAGGCACTTGATGAAGACATTAGTCAAGTCCCTGTCCACAGACACTTCCCGGCAGGAGTCAGATACTGTGTCCTACAAGCCACCTGACTCCAAACTGAATTTACACCTGTTTAAGCAGTTCACGCAACCTCGAAACACAGGTGGAGATTCCAAAACTGCACCTTCTTCCCCACTGACTTCTCCCTCTGATACTCGCTCCTTTTTTAAAGTGCCCGAAATGGAGGCTAAAATTGAAGACACTAAACGACGCCTTTCAGAAGTCATATATGAGCCTTTTCAGCTTCTTAGTAAAATTATAGGGGAAGAAAGTGGCAGCCATAGGCCCAAAGCCTTATCTTCAAGTGCTTCAGAACTCTCCAACCTGTCCAGCTTGAACGGGCACTTGGAAAGCAATAACAACTACAGCATCAAGGAGGAGGAGGGTGACTCCGAGGGGGACGGCAATGGAAGCGATTCCAACATCCCCAGAAGTGACCAACCAAAATCCACCGATGAGCCCGCAAGAGAGGTAGAACTGAAAAGTTCCCAGGGGAGCAGTCTGAAGGATTTAGGCCTGAAGACAAGCTCTCTAGTTCTTGAAAAATGTTCTTTGTCTGCCTTAGTGAGCAAAGAAGATGAAGAGTTTTGTGAACTGTACACTGAGGACTTTGATTTGGAAATAGAGGGGGAGAGTAAAGTTGATAAGCCAACAGATATCTCTCTCAAGCCAGAGGTGCTCCTGGACGATGGTACGGTGGTTCTTGACAGCGAAGACGAGGCGGACTCGGCCGTGCAGCACCCGGAATTGCCAGTGAAGACGTTGAGCTTCCTTATAATGTGTGTCTATGCGTACCTCATCCTTCCCCTCCCCCACTACGTGAGTGGACTCTTTCTGGGAATTGGCCTGGGATTCATGACTGCGGTTTGCATGATTTGGTTTTTTACACCACCAAGTGCTCATAAATATCGCAAGTTACATAAAAATCTGCAACACTGGAACACAGGATCTCTGGATATCAAAGAACCTGAAATACTAAAGGTAAGCCTCTCCCCAGCAACTGGCTAGTACACGTACTCTCACATACAGCCTTGTTTTAGATCTAACTTAAGTTTTTTGGTTAGTTGTTAAAGGTTTTTGCACAAGCAGTATTTTTAAGACCTTGGGGTTTCTTCATTCTCCAGGCACCTAAGAGACTGATCTGGTGAACCTTATTCTAGTTCAAGTTTTGCAAGTTTACCAAGTAGTGTTTCAGAGATCTCCGTGGCTCTAGAGAGTAACAGTTATGTCCTGTTTCTATTTTGGTCTGTCTCTAAACTTGCCAGGGATTTACTACTTGCTGAGGATTTGTTATTTCTGAGTATGTTAGAGTTAAATATTCTTGAGACCCTGGAGAAGGATTAAGTACTCTCGGAATTGCAAGATAAGGGAAGGAGAAAGAGAAGGCACATAGTTGGTGGTTGGGCCTGCTGGTGTTTCTTTTTCTTCTGCTCAGTGGGGAATGGGCTGGAGAAAGAGATGTCACCTTTCAGTGCATGTCAGATGTTAGGCTTTGAGCCTCTAGGGGGGGCGCCTGGGACAATCCATCAGCGTGCATGAAGAAAATACTAGGACTTCTATTTATATTTATTTATGCATATTTAAAAAATTTTTTGTATATGTTTCATAATATACACAATATGAAAATACAGCACACAGGCTGGGCGCAGTGGCTCACGCCTGTAATCCTAGCACTCTGGAAGGCCGAGGCGGGAGGATCGCTCAAGGTCAGAAGTTCGAAACCAGCCTGAGCAAAAGCGAGACCCCGTCTCTACTAAAAATAGGAAGAAATTAATTGGCCAACTAAAAATATATAGAAAAAATTAGCCGGGCATGGTGGCACATGCCTGCAGTCCCAGCTACTCGGGAGGCTGAGGCAGGATCGCTTGAGCCCAGGAGTTTGAGGTTGCTGTGAGCTAGGCTGACGCCACGGCACTCTAGCCCGGACAACAGAGTGAGACTCTGTCTCAAAAAAAAAAAAGTACAGCACACAACATAAAAGTAGCTTATATAGTTTGTGTGTCATATGTGCACACACATTTATGTATGGTCATCCCACAGTATCGATGGGGGATTGGGTTCCAGGACCCCCAAGGATACCAAAGTTCGTGGATGCTCAGTCCCTGATTTAAAATGGTATAGTGTTTGCATATACCCTACACACATCCATCCTCCTATAACTTTAAATCATCTATATATTACTTATAATACCTAATACAATGTAAATGCTATGTAAATGGTTATACTATATTTTTTTAATTTGTATTATATTTTAGTTTTAAAAAATATTTTTGATCCATGATTGACTGAATCCACAGATTCATAACCTGTGGATACAGAGAACTGACTTTGTATGTTTTTATAGATAGGGCATGGAATCAGAGAACACTGCTTACAGAACACTGCTTTAGAGAACACTGCTTTATAAAAGTTATCTAATTCAACTTCACAATCACCTATACTATAGGGTTTTGATGCTTCCAATTTTACACATGGGGAGACACAGATTCTAAAAGGTGGTCATTTGTCCAAGGTTTTTGCCACTTAAGTAATGGAGTTAGGAGTTGGATCCCTGGTGTGCCCTCATCCTGCTTTTCCCATGACACCTCTCTGCAGAAAGTTCAGGCCTAGACCTGCCTGGAGGAGCCCTTGTGTTACAGGAGATGTACAAAAAAGAGAACTCGGTTTCCCTGGAGCAGATTTGAACCTTAATTATTGATTTTAATCTTCAGCTTTTCAAGTTCAAAGCTTGTTTGGTTTCTTTGTTAAATTAGTAGGTTTTTCCTCTCCTCTATTTAAATAAGAGTGTCTAAAAATGGCATATACTCTCTCTTTATTGCAAAAAACAAGGGGAAGACCTCTTTCAGAGTCCAAAATAGTTTGTTTTTTAAATTTCATAAACTCTTTTCCTTGCTTCAAAGAAATACATGGTCAATGTTTTAAAAACCCAAGAAACTCAAAGAAAAAAATTATTTTTATCACACTAGAGGATGGGAATTACAGTTAATGATTTGGTATATATCCTAGCTTTTTGTTTTTTTAATTTTAATTTCTGCATGTATGAGTGTATACATCACATACATACTCACCCACTCTTTTTGTCTGTTTTGATTTAATGGAATTATATATTTTGCATTCTGACCCTTTTTTCCTTTCACATGACAATATGTTATGAGACTGTTTCTTTTTTAAGAGAAGCTGGTGTTGAGTCTTGAGGATGTAACACCCTTAAGCTTAGCATTAATATACGAAGTGGAGCAAAAGTGACTCAGTATCCATGATTGCCAAGCTTTTCTTGATATAGTGGTTCTGTGGCTGCCTGAAGTACGTGCCCTCTAAGTAAGTTAGTGCCAACTTTCACAAAGAAAAATGGTATTTATGCTTACTCCAGTGCCTAATGACCTACTGTGGCATTCAGTTTAAACCGATTTGAGTACTTACTTGGGAAGATACTGATTTTAATCCACCCAATGTTCAGTGTCAATCCATCGCTGCTCACTGCTCTATGTCAAGAGTTTAATAACTACAGAGAGGATGCCAGAGGAATGGTATTTTAACGTTATGGGACAGTCTGGTTGCTTTGATCACTGAAATAGTAAGGCCAACACTGTCATGCTGAGCGGGATAAGTGTTGAGTACATCATCTAATTCAATCCTCATCACAACCCTCTTCAGTTAGGGTATATGCTCATGAGGTTGGAGGCCCAGAGAGGTTAAGTTACTTGCCCAAAGTCACACGGCTAGTGAATGGTGGAGCCAAACGGGGCTAACCTTACCTTTCCTTTCCTTTCCTGTCCTGTCCTGTCCTGTCCTGTCCTTGACAGAGTCTCACTCTGTTGCCCAGGCTAGAGTGCCATGGCATCAGCCTAGCTCACAGCAACCTCAAACTCCTGGGCTTAAGCAATCCTTCTGCCTCAGCCTCCTGAGGAGCTGGGACTACAGGCATGCGCCACCATGCCCAGCTAATTTTTTCTATATATTTTTAGTTGGCCAATTACTTTCTAGAAAGAAATAGAATTTTTTAGTAGAGACGGGGTCTTGCTCTTGCTCAGGCTGGTTTCAGGCTCCTGAGCTCAAGCAGTCCTCCCGCCTCAGCCTCCTAGAGTGCTAGGATTACAGGCGTGAGCCACCACGCCCAGCCTTAACCTTTTCTTTTAAGGAAGGTGTTTTGCCCACGGTGCCTGGGAAATATATATTTGAATTTTCCTTGTAGAGAACGAGTACTTTAATGCTTTCATAGACTGATACTTCTAATCTAAGCAAATTGTCTTAGACTGCCTTATGAGTATTCTTTCTGATTGATGTTTGACTAATTGATCATTTTGGGAAAAAAAAAAAATCTTTTTCATTCTTAGCCTTAACTAGTTTAGAATAGTTTCCTTACAAATGAGGAAAAGTACATTTTAGCCTGAGGTCTTTTGTTTGGTATGTGGGCTGTTCTTAGAAACCTGGCTAAATACATTCTCTGTTTACAAAGGGACACTACAAAGGATTAGAAGGGTATGTTATCAGTTGCAAGTCAAAGATTTCAAATGCAAATGCTCTTTGGGCTTCATTAATTTTACTGAATGGAAGATCATACTCTTGGGAACCATTTAAAAAACTATAGCACTTTAAACATTTAGCAGCATTGACATTAACTTTAGGACTCAAATGTTGTGATAAGGAAAGTACTGTGAAGTCTAACTTTGAGCACTTACCTTCTGTTATATTTTCTTATTGAACATTGTGCTTTACTTTATGTATAAAACTAGTTAAACTAGTTTAATGTTTAACTATGTATAAAACTAGATAAAACTAGTTATTGTGACAAACTAGAAGTTTCTTTCTTGTCCACATAACAGTCTGTTATGGGTGTTCCAGGTGGGTCAGTGGCCTCCCACTTATACTGATTCAGGGACCCAGGCTCTCGCCATCTTATGGCTCCATGCAGGGCTCAGCAACCTTCTTCTCAAAGGACCAGATAGTAAATATTTTAGGCTTGTGGGCTATACAGTCTCTGTTGCAACCATACACCTCTGCATTGGATAGCAGCCATAGATAATATGTAAATGAAAGGGTATAGCTGTGTTCCAGTAAAACCTTACGGAAACAGGTGTCTCACCCAGTTTGCCAACCCCTGCCCTAGGGTCTTAGAGTTCTTTGCATCGTCAGCACCTGCCATGTGTTAGGCCTGTGATAAGTAACTATTGGATGAATGGATGAGTAGATGAATGAAGAATTATTAAATGGATTTTATCTGAAAATTTAGACAATGAGTTGGTATCGACCCTGTCATCTCCTGGTGAAGTTGCCTTTTAAAAGAAATCCCTGCTATTTGCTTTTAAGAAAAAAATGTAGTCAGAGGTTTTAATAGGAGTGATCTTTTAAGAAGATGAAAAATAATTATGAAAAAGTACAGCTTTCTATAAACTTTTTTTCCCACCCCCCACCAAAGTGAACAAGCCAAATGGTCCATCTTTTTTAGGATTTGAAACTTGACGTCTGACAAGTCTGCTTTCCTCTGACCGGTGCTCACGCAGTGCTGCCCTCCTGAATGCAAAGGGAGAAGAATGGTGGATGCTAAGTGAAGGGTTGGAGAAATGGGCATAGTGATGAGTTCTAGATTTCCACTCTGCCTCCAAGTCTATCACTTTAAAGTGATACAGGAGATAGGCCTTGGTTTCTTTATAAAACAGGTCTGTGAACCTGTTTCTAGGGCAAGTCGAAGGAGCCACTTTTTGAAAATAGTTTGATTTGGGGAGATTAGTCAGCTGGTTTGAGTTATTTTCTGTGCATCTGGTCCTATTTAGTTTTTATAGAGGATATAATGATGCAGTTCTTGAGGGCAGTTATGGAAACCTTTAAAAAAAAAAAAAAAAACCTCACTGATACAGGAGGCTATAACACCTGCCTGTGATCTAGATCTCTAATACAGAGGCCCAGCCCTGGAGAATGATCCTCCATACTTAACCTCCTAAGTAAACTCATGTGTGAGCCACAAACCCATCAGACGGGAAGCTGGGTACTCAGGCAGTGTTTTAGGAGGCCATGTGGTTTTGAACCTCTGAACCATGTAAATTCTCATTGATGGTTCCAGGAAGTGCTTGCAGCACGGAGTAGACTAAGAGTCTGGCTCCTTTATTGGCTTCACAAACAATTCAAGGAGCATGGCAGTTTTTCTTCTGTGTGAATTCACATGATGAGGAAAGGGATGAGAAAAATAAGGCCTTTTTGTTCTTTATTGGGGATATTTTCTTATTCCATTCACAATGCAGACATATGTATTTAAAAATGGCACTGCAGCAGTCATGAGTATGTGGAATGATAAGCCAAAAAAACCAGTTTGCAGCCAAGCCATAGCTGTTCTCAAAGACTGGCATGTGGTTGTTTAGGCCTCAGGATACTCGTCTCCCCTCAGAACCCAGCTGGTCAGCAGCTGTACTGTCTGGAACATGAGCAGGAAAGGGCTCTGTCTGGCCAAAGAGCTGTCACAAAGCCACAGAGGAACTCTTAGGACTCTTCCAAAGCCATTTGTTCTTAGTGTGTGGGAGTTCGTAGCTGATGAGAAGCAGCAAATAGGAGAAAGGTTGCCACAGGCATTCAGCAGAAAGTGACACATGAATGCATGAAAGTGAGGGCCAAGACCAAAACGTTAGGAGAAGCTCACGGGACTTAGAACATGGTGGGCAGGGTAGGTTGCTCCAGGCAGAGAGCCTCGTGTGTGCCGCAGAGGCCGTAGCACCATCCCCCATGTGGTAGCTTTCTGGAGTTCTTAGGTTGGATGATGAGCTATTAATAGATGCCTGGGAACAAGTGGGTTTGGGATGGGGAGGATGAGGCATTTAGAGTCAGTGTTTTGGCCATGGGCTGTTTGCTGAGTAATCTTAACCAAATTGGATGGTCCTTCCCCAAGAATGTACTCTACTCACTTGACCAGGAGTATATTTAATTCAGAGCCATTCTTGCACACTGTCTTTTCCATGTTTATCATGAAAAGCTTCCTGAAGATTTCATAAGGTTCTTAGATTTGTGTTTGAGTGTGTGACTCACATGCAATTTTAAATTATATTAATGAGAAAATTCTTTATCTCAGATTTATAAACCACTAGCAGAACATAGCAGTAGGATGTCAGTTTCCAGAGCGATAATCTGTCCCTATTTAAAAGATACAGCCTAGAAGTAGAAGGTGGACTAAATTATATTAATGCCATTGTGGAGACTAATAGAAATGAATTTTGGAGAACCTTTTTCTTTAGGTTGTGCCACACTTAGATATTTAGAGGGGTAGGGTTTTTAAATATTTAGGTTCCTTGAATACAGGCTTTGGTTTTGATATATGAAAGAATAATTTTATAGGGTGGAGGACATTATAAATTTGGGGAAGAAATTTCAACTTGTAAATTTAGTCTCAATTTCATGAAATTCTTTTAAGAAGTTAGAGTGAGAAAGTCTTTAGGAGAAAACACCCTTATTACAGCCAAAAGAGACTTGGGTTGCTTTTTGTTGGTCTTTTATAACCCTCAGTATGAGTAAAAGGAGCATAAAAGTGTTTCTTTCTACATTATACTTAACTGAAAATATCCTGCCCCTGTAATGTGTTACTTGAGTTTTTATACATGGCTTTTATAAACATGGCTATTTCTCAGTGCCCCTTATTGCTGGAGAAGTTTATCCAGGGAGGTGTTTCAGTGCAGGCTGCTCTCACTTATAAGCAGCTACCCTGCGTTTTGCAGTTGGTTGGAGAGGCAACTGTGTGGAACGTGCTTCCTGAATTCCAGGAACAATGTGGTTAAGGATGTCAGGTGACCCCAGAATGACTTTTTTTGAACTTTTGTTTTTTAACTTTTTATTTTAGAAAATTCAAATATACAGAAAAGTAGGGAGACTAGTAAAATGCCCAGTTTCAACAGTTATCAACATTTTGCCAGTTTTCCACTCAACTCATGGCTGAACTGTAATTCTGGTTTACCTCTATATAAATACACTTTATGGCATCCTGAAAATACATCCTCAATTCCAGCGAGGTATTCCAGGGCCATCCTCTTTGGTTTTATTCTAGGTGTCATCTATGGAGTGAGAAAAGAGGCTATGGGACATTGTGGGTCTAGGATCTCTCAAATCTTTTTTGGAAGACAAAAGTATTAACTGTGAAAAAAATCAATGGCAGGTATCTTTTCAAATTTATATTTATCATATATAAGGAAAGTACTGGATACATTGAAGACTGTTCTTGTTGTATAATAATTAGCCATTAAGAAGAGGTTTGCTATACCCCAAAGATGAGGTTGCAAGCAAGGTGGTCCCAGGGTATGAGCATGCTTTTGCGTTGGTGCCCGGGCCACTGTTGTTAACTCACTGTTTCATTCTGTTGCTTCTTTCAGTTGTGTCCCAAATGGGTTGAAGACACTGTCAAGAAAATATTAAAGTTTCTGTCATCTGTTTTTGCTCTTTCTAGCTAAGAAAGTAAATAATCCTTGCTGATATTTAACATATGGATGATCATATGTTGCCCTTTGGCCCCAACTTTGGAAATTATCATTGAGACTACTTGAAATAATGGATTTACATCCATTATCATCAACACTGAATCTCCCTCTGAGTATGAATATTGTGCCCTTACGGTGTCAGCTGAAGATAGTATGAAGCTGTCACGATGGAAAAACTAACAATTAGCAAAAGGCTAATATTTCATTTTTTTCTCTTTATTTCTATTGTTTACTTTTTATAAAAGCTCTATTACATTAGAACATGTATATAATGTATAAGTAAAGGTATATATTGTTGGTACATACTCAGAAAATTGTTTAACTGACAGAGATGTGTGATCCGAAAAGTTCAGATTTGCCTTATTTATCTTAAAATTTCAACATTTGTTAATGTGACTTAATGTTTATCATGTATTAACATAACTCAGACCTTGGTTATTTCAGTGCTTTATTTGAGATCATTTTATTTTTCTAATTTGTGTGTACATTGTCGCCTAGTCTATTACTATCTGGCAATTCATTATAATTTAAAAAGTGTTCTATGGTCACCTGAGTTTGGGAGATGCTGCCCTGAAGATGGGAAAGCTGAGATAAAGGCTGTTTTCCCAGAGTCTGTGACTTTAGCCCTGATTCCAGTCTTTCTGGTGTCACTGCTGTGAAGGTGACCTTGAAGCAGGCAGTTGGAGGATGTGGGTGGTACTGATGCATCCCTCCTCTAATAGACTTTTTTTTTTTAATGTTCTTCATAATATCTTTGAGCAGTATTTATTTTGAATGTTGGCTATCTGCTTGAGGCTGTCATTCCTAGTGTGAATTCTGTATGGCTGTAGGTCTGCTTGTGTTTCATGGATAAAATCAAATTTGTATCTAAAGTTCTGTAAAGTTTATTACACTGTTCCTGCCATATTCTCAAACTCCGTAATCTGTAATGCTGTGTTTTGACTGATGACTCCAGTTCTAAACTGTTAATACATCAAAAAGTGTTTAAGCCTGGTAAAGACAAAATCCTGCTTATGTTTTAGTTTTGGGGACTGAAGAGTAATCATCTTTTTTGTGTGCTTCAGAGATGATTTTCAGCAGTGGTGGCCTCAGGTCCTGGCTCTGTTCTTGTGTTTAGGATTTGCTCCTTCCCTGGTAGACTAGATGAAGGAATGACACAAGGGATCTGAATGGCAGGCAGACTCAATGCCAGCATAGCCATGTAAGAGTAGGCGAAAACATGCTGCCATGTTCCTGGTGTCATTCAGGCCCCCGGCACACTGAAGATAGAGAAATTCCAGTTGTTTCTTTGGGCCAGAGTGCTGGCACTTTTCTCTGGTCAACTCAACATCAAGCTGAGCAAGAGGGCATTGGCCTTGAACTGCTGATTGGCACTATAACTGAAAGTGAGCACAACAGTAGTTCTTCCAGACTTTATTATTTTGCAAAAGGTTAATTGTAGCTTTTAATCTTTCCAAATGTTAAATGGACCATTTTATAGATTGTGGTTTGTACTTTCAGTCATATGTGGCTTCTAAATCCAGCATAGAATTGAAGAGAAACCCCTGACCTTTTACAAACTCCATCACAGGACCAGTCTGTGGGCCAGACAGCTGCAGCGTGGCTGGCTGGGTCATTGTCCCCTGTGGCATGCACTGTCTCCATCTTAACAGTTCTAGCTTCAGAAAGAAACAAGACTTGTCTGAGTTGCTTTAGTGTGGGTTGAGAGCATCACTGAGTGTTTTTGGTTGAGCTGTTGAAATGGAATGAGTTGCTGACTTTGTGCTGTATCTCTTTATACCCACCCCATGTCTCCTAACAAAATAAAGGTGGAAAAATTCCTTGGTAAGAAATTCAGGGTTAAGAATTTTAGAACAGGCCAGGTGTGTTGGTACATGCCTGTAATCTCAGAACTTTGAGAGGCTGAGACAGGAAGATTGCTTGAGGCCAGGAGTACAAGACTAACCTGGGCAATTTAGCAAGACCCCATCTCTAAAAAAAAAAAAAAAATTTTTTTTTTTTAATTAGCTGGACACGGTGGCAATGCTCCTGTAGTCCTTAGCTACTCAGGAGGCTGAAGCAGGAGAATTGCTTGAGCCCAGGAGTTGGAGGTTGCAGTGAGCTATGATCATGCCACTGTACTCCAGCCTGTGTGACAAAGTGAGACTGTCTCAAAAATAAAAAAATAGAATTTTAGAACATCTGAGCAGTGGACAGTGGGGCACTATATGGAGAACGGGGTGAAGGCCTCGGAGTTGTTGTGCTGCTCTCAAGATCTCATAATTGACCACTGAAATCTGGAAATTCCATGTGCAACTTAAATCCAAAGAGTTGGTCAAGACTTAGGGGGAAAAATTTGCTGATTAATGGTATCAAAAGGTGACTAGGTTTGCACTGGGAAATTGCTTTCTGCAAGAACAACCTGGTTTCAGGTGGATGGGGGTGCCTTGGAGACAGAATTGGAAAGGACTGGAGGAGAGTCATGCCTGGCTGGCCTCTTGGCCTGAGCCTCCCTAAGGCCACTCTGCAACCTGGACACCTGGGTTGAATAGCAGCTCCTGTGATTCTCTCAGGGTTTCCTATCAAAGCCTGTAATATTCTGGAAAAAGCCTTAGATAGGCAGGAAATCTGGGCTCCTCCAATCACTGGGCTTCTCTCTGCTCTAGATAAGCAGTAGCTAATTCCATTTCTGTGCTAAAAAGCTTTAACATTTTATTCTTAAGATTCTTTCTGGGATTACTTATTTTCTTGTTCTGTGTTATTTTGTGCAATTTTAACTTGGATTTTCTCTTTGAAAAGTAACCTCTCCAGCTCCTTGCTCTCAGGAGGGCTTCCGCTTGTTCCTTTGCTCGTCTCCACTCATGCAGCTAGCACTGTGCGCACAGGCGATGGCGGGCATCCCAGCCTGTCATGCTTGCTCATGCTTTCCATAGATTTCCTTTAATCCTCACAGCTACCCTCTGAATTAAGTTTCATTCATGTATTCAATCAACAGACATTTGTTACAACTGTGATTGACAGACGTGATCCCTGCTCTTGTGGAGTTTGTAGCCCAGTTAATTAAACCAGGCAGTAAACAGATGCAGTGATAGGAGAAGAGTAACAGAGGGCTTAGCGTTGGTGATCAGGGAGGCTTCCTGGGAGAATGTCATCTTTGCCATGCCCCAAGGGGTGACTGGGCTCTAGCCAGACTGCAGCTGGGGCTGTGCCATGGAGCTGAGATAGGAGCCCGTGCCTCAGAATCAGGCACACTTGATTTAAGTCCCAGATTTGCCAGTCTCTAGACTTTGGGATGCAAATCACCTTCTCTCGCCACTTTCTTCACCTGTAAAATCGCTGGAGATTGGCAGAAGTGAAGGAGACACTACTGCACCTGAGGTACCTGGATCATAATGTGAGTTAAAGTGTCAGCAACTGTTATGAATACTAGTAATACTAGTATTAGCATTAAAAAAAAACCCACCCATATGCTTAAGATTTGTTCATTTTAAGCATAAGCTAATTGTACTCCAGTAAAGTACTGTCAGTATGGAGAAAAATCATTTTGGCTTTAGCATAGAGTGAGACGGGGATCAGGGAGGCTTGAAGCTGCGCAGCAGGTTGTGCTGGACCCTTTCACAGATGAGCATAGTTGGTAAGTGGTGGAGGCAGGATTGGAACCCAGGTCCGTCCGACTCTCAGCGGTTCTGTTAAGGTAGGCAGGTTGTGCCCTGTGTATGTTTTGACCCGCGGCCTTTCATGTAACTAGATGTGATCAAGGTAGGATCTCACTGAAGATAACAAATGATTGTTCACAATAGACATGCAGTTCAAATCCTGATTCGTGGGTTGTATTTATTTGGTTTTTGGTTGCTGTAGGCTTTAGCCTCTGATAGATCTTTAACACAAAGAAAGGAACATAGTTCAGGAAGGAGGAAATCTGAAGATGAAAAGGAGGAAGAAACCATAGCAACTGGTGAGTCTGAAAGGATAGGGGTGGGGAGAAGGCCAGGTCCAAGTGGAGGAAGGGAATTTGGGGCCCCTCCAGGCTTTCCCAAGGGAAGGCATTTCTTAGATGCTCTTCATAGGCCTACCTCTTGCTTCTCGCCTCTGTTCCCAGTAGTGCAGCAGTAGGTCGGATTTTGTGTTTTTGCACTGTGAAAGTACCCTTCTCTCCTCCACATTCCTCTGAAGCAAGTTGTTCTAGGATTCCGGGAATTTGGTGAGTGGTAGAGGGTGACCTGTATCTGTCAGAGCTGTCCGCAAAGAACGGTAACTTTATACTCACATCAGAACTGTGGTCGTGTGTAAGGACACAGGCTCCAGCCCAGCAAGAGCTCTGTGGCAGCTGCTCTTCAGCTAAGGTTGTAGCTCAGGCTGCTGGGTCAAGCACCAGCTTTGTGGCTAAAAACTGAATCCCCAAAGCACTGTGGAAATGGTTACTCTTGTTATGCAGAGACAAGGATTTTCCTAGGAACAATAATTGAGCAGCAGTTTGTTAAAGTGGGACAGAGTGATGGCTGTCACCTGAATGTGTCTGTCCTCTGAACAAATGATCTGATAGTGCCTTGTATCCCAAGACATAACCTGTGTGTCTTGTTTTCTAAATCTAAGATTCAAAGGACAGAGCTAAAAACTTGATGTAAGTTTGTCCATAAATTTATTACCTTTTATTAATAGCTTTCCTACAGAACTATTAGAGTTTTTAAAAAGCATTTTACGTAGATTATTTTTATTAATATTTTTGAGTCTTTAATAGTGCAGATTAGCTTTTAAAAAGGATTTCAAATTTGTACAATAGACTGTTTCATCTGGAGATTACTTAGATTATCTTCTCTCATTTGAAGCGCCTAGTAAAACAGCATAAAACTGCCATGTACTGAGTTAGATGGCTCTTACCATTAAGACTGCGTGTTGTTGGAAGTGTCCCCAAGAGGAAAGAGGAAGATTTTGCCCATTCTGGTTGAGCCAAGCATCTAGGGCTAAAAATGCTCAAATCCAAAAACTGCCCCTATGCTCCCAGTCTCTAATACAGTAGCCACTGGCCCTACGTGGCTGTTGAGCACTTGAAGTGTAGCTAGTTCGAACTGAAGTGTGTTCTAAGTGTTTGGATTTTGAAGACTTAATATGAATTTACAATGAATTTACAAAGAATGTAAAGTATCAGTAATAATTTTTAATATTGATTACATGTTGAAATAATATTTTGGATATATTGGGTTAAATAACATACATTGTTAAAATTAATTTCACCTGCTATTTTCTTTTTTAGTGTGGCTACTAGAACATTTAAAATTATGTATTTTCATGACTCACATTTATGGCTCACATTCTATTTCCATTGGATAGCACCTCCCTAGATAATTCTTCATTTTCTCACTTAGGAAAGACAAAATGAAAGCAATTGGAGAGAAGCACTCTTTTATCACTAAGTTTCTCTTATTCATAAATCAGATATTTAACCCATACAATCTCAGGAGTTTCAAAAAGGAAAATTCTCCACAGCTCATATTACTTCGCGGAGACTGTCCTTTTATTTGAGAACAACTTCATAATATAATGCCTGTCTCATTTTTCAGTGGCAGTAAGTGGATGATAATGCTGGGAATTTTCTAATGCTGGGAATTTTGTCCCAAATTCCATATCATGTTAATTCTATTGGCTTTTTTACATATCTCTGTGATCCTACATAGCTAGAAACTAATGAAAAATATTTTATACAGATATATTGTTGCAGTAATATTTGTCTTATATCAAATTATGATTATCATAATTCAAAATAGTTATTAAACAAATGTTGACCATCTCAGCTAAGGTGTTAATGATAGACCACAGAGGTACCACACGTGCTCTCTATCCTCAGGTAGCCAGAGATGTACGCTCAGAGCGAAATGATTCAAGAAGAGGAATCCCGTACAGGGACTGTATGGCCAAATGCTCATAAATGACAGTGATGGCAAGTTGCCGTTTGATTCCCTGACCCTTAGATGTTTTCATCAGCTCCTACTTCCTTCCCTCCATGGATTCTTCTTGGTTTTAGTAGTTATGCAAGTAAATATAACCTGGCCTTGAGCATGGCTCTAAAGCATCCTAGAAAAATCATACCTGTTTCAAGTTCTTCATTAATCTAGTTGTCTTTAGAACTTTAGCCCTAGTGGCCAGGCGTGGTGGCTCACGCCTGTAATCCTAGCACTATGGGAGGCCAAGGCGGGTGGATAGCTCAAGGTCAGGAGTTCGAAACCAGCCTGACCAAGAGCGAGACCCCGTCTCTACTAAAAATAGAAATAAATTAATTGGCCAACTAAAACTATATAGAAAAAATTAGCCGGGCATGGTGGCGCATGCCTGTAGTCCCAGCTACTCGGGAGGCTGAGGCAGAAGGATTGCTTGAGCCCAGGAGTTTGAGGTTGCTGTGAGCTAGGCTGACGCCACGGCACTGTAGCCCTGGCAACAGAGTGAGACTCTGACTCGAAAAAAAAAAAAAAAAAAAAGTAATCCCGTATTCTTGCAGGGAAGGCAGAGATCAGTGCCACCATCAAGGCCTTGACAGACATAAGGGTGGTGATTCCTACGATGGCCTCATGCAAGTCACCTATTTGGCCTGAGAAGAAAACAGATGGATCATCTTGGAGAACAATGATGAATTATTATAAACATTAGGCGGTGGGTCCGATTTTTCGCTGCTGTTCCAGGAGCGGTTCCATTCTGGAACGGATCAACACTTCACCCGGCATTTGGCGTGCGACTTTTGAGTTGGCGCATACTTTTTTTCTCCATGCCTTTACCTAGTAAAGACCTTCAAAATACGTTTGCTTCCAAATTGTGTTGCGGGTAAGGCCAGCAGCACAACATCACTGTCCTACCTGAGGGGTCTGTCGTCAACCCAGCCCTATGCCGTAATCTATTCCCCGGGGACTTTGATTGTCTTTGCCTCACACAGGGCGTCATGCTGGCTCATTACACTGAACTCATTCTGCTGATTGGACCTAATCAGCAGGACACCCTGGTAAGACACTTGCATGTCAGAGGATAGAAAATAAATCCCACAAAATTTCAGGGACCTTCCACCTTGATGAAAATTCCAAAAGCCCATTTGTTTTGAGGCACGTTGAAATCTTCCTTCCCAGGTGAAGGACGCATTGCTTTGTCTGATGCCTCCTTCTATCAATAGGAAAGAAACACAACTTCCAGTGAACCTCTCTGGATTTTGGAGGCAATGTATACAGTCATACGCTGCGTGAGGATGCTTTGGGCAACGATGAACTGTGCACACGAGGGTGGTCCTATACGGTTTTTACTCTTATCGAGAGCTGAAAATGTCCTATTGCTTAGTGACGC
>CAUYPO010041683.1:0-15999 GCA_963574435.1 Cheirogaleus major | reverse complement strand
ATAGGCACCACACATTTTATATTAATGACATCACTTTAACTCACCATAACCCTGTGACCATGAAAGAGCGAGACCCTGTCTCTACTAAAAATAGAAAGAAATTAATTGGCCAACTAAAAAAATATATATAAAAAATTAGCCAGGCATGGTGGCACATGCCTGTAGTCCCAGCTACTTGGGAGGCTGAGGCAGGAGGATTGCTTGAGCCCAGGAGTTTGAGGTTGCTGTGAGCTAGGCTGACGCCACGGCATTCTAGTCTGGGCAACAGAGCGAGATTCTGTCTCAAAACAAAACAAAACAAAACATGGTTTTCAGAGAGTTGACAGCAGCATTTCCCAAAGCGTGGTTCACAGGACTCTAGCTGCACTCAAAATTTCAAGTAAAAAAGGTTCCATAGTAGAATCAATTTGTAAAATATTAACACTTTATGTTACCATCCCCCTCCAGTGGAGCACATGAGCACAGTAAAAGGTTTAGAAGGCCTGTTGTAAAGACACCAGCTTAACTGTATTTAATGTAGCATTTCACAAATTTATTCAATGAAGAAAACCTTCTTCCCTCTAATAGCCTTTAAAATCCCAAAGATCACACTTTAGGGAAAGGCCCATTTATCCTGGTATCTCCCACTCCCATCCCAAAAAAGTGCCAGGGCCACAGTATTAACAGATATTAACAGAAGAATGGAAACAAACCCAATTCTAAATGGAACTGCTATTAGCACACTCCACAGTGATCAAAAGCTTTGCCTCAACCTAGGTTATTAGTTGAGGAGTATTATGTATCTTGGGTGTAGGGACGGCAGTAGCAAAATTCACTGCAAGATGTGTTTGGATCCCAAGCACAGTCCCTGAATCCACACCACCTCCTTACCCAGTTTTATGTACAGCAACTCCTAGCAGGGAAAATAAAATGGATCCGTGGATCGTCTGCTGTCACAACTGGAACAGAGGAGAAGCTGAGAAATCGAAACAAAAGAGCATACAGGGTAAAGGAGACAGAGCAGACTCTTAGAAGAGCTGTGATAAAGAGCCAACTTCTGCTGAGCAGAAAGGGGGAGAAGAGCTAGCACAGCAGAGAAGACCAAACAAGGGAGACAGAGACTAACTCTCTCGGGAGCCCCAGGAGATTCCACTTTCTTTTCTTTTCTTTTTTTAAATTTTATTTCTAGCTGTAAAAGTGTGCAAAGATCCCAGCCACTTTCTGAACGGTCAACCTTTAAACAGGTTCTCTCAGCAACCAGCAAAATCTTCCACGGAAATAGAAAGGAGATAGTTTTTTTCAACACAGGTTGGAAAGTTCTGGCTCTATACAAAGAGGACCCCATCCAAGAGACTTGCCACCAGGGCCAGAAGAACACACCCCTTTCCACTCAACCCAGATCCAGGGCACAGAAGTCACAGCTAGTACTTACTTTTTTGGATGATGAGAGATCTTCACAGGGTGGACAACACAGACATGGCTGGAGTCAAAAAGATGAAAAGATTTTGAGTTCTTCTCTGTCCTGTCTCAAGTTGAAGTTGACTACTGATTGTGCTGACTCCACCAGTCCTGACTTATTGGAAAAGAAAAAGGAGATGGCATCAGGTGGCAAAAAAACACTGGTGTGCAAAACATGTCTAATCAGGTTTTTAAAGCCAAACTCATGCCTAAGGAAGATTACTCACTGGGCTGGCATGTGAGGAAGTACCCTGGGAAAAACAACACAGACCTGTGGAGCCAATCATGGGTGTGCACAAACATGTGCTCAGCCATGTGCTGGTGCAAAGCACCAGGGAGGTCCCTGCAGGGCCCGTGGTAAAGGCACATCCAGAGAGAAGGGGAGGAGAGGAGGGAGCAGAACCAGGACAAAGGTGAATAGAGATGGGAGGGGTGAGAGTGAGGAAGAGAAGTGGAACTCATTGAAAGCCAATGTGTTCCAGCTGCAGTAAAGTATCTCACTTAATTCTCAATTCTACCGGGGCAAACAGAGCCTTGGGATACTCGTAAGATTTATAGACTGCTAGTCAAGTAACCAAACTGGGGATTGAGACACCAGCTCCCTTTGACTCCACAGCTCACTTGTTTTTAACTATATGGAGCTGCCCTCCAACCCTCACACCCCCTTGGGGGCGGGTAGGGGATAATCAGAGCCCTTTTCTGGGAGAAGGGAGAGAGAGATGATTGAGAATTTGAACAAACAGGGCAAGACGGGGGACAGCCAGCTTTGCTTTCATGCATCCAAACAGCTATTTATTCAGCATTTTCTGCGTGCCTTCTGTATGTGTGTGTTAGGCGCCACGGTTAGGAATGGATATGAAACACTCCCTGCCCTCAACGACCTTACAATACGGCGAGAAGTCATACAAGTAAATAGACAGGGAAACGAGAGCACAAAAAGCTCCCAAAGCGGGGAAGGGCAGGGCGCTCCCGCGATGAAGGTGGGCACCTACCATGTGCTGAGTAAATGTTGGCAAAATGAAGAGGACTGATGAAAAATGGAGACGGGAGGGTGGAAAGTGATGGTGAAAGGTGGAAAGGCTGGTGCGAAGAGAAGCTTCAGGGGCCTCCACCTCCAGTCCCAGGTCCCGCGACCCGCCCCCTCCTCTCAGGGCCGCGGAGGGACCGGCCGCGAGGCGGGAAAGCGGGGACACCTGGCTGACCGGATCCCGAACCCCCCCGCGCCTCAGCGTCCCACCGGCCCACGCCAGGCTGCTCAGGGCTCGCCAGGCTGGGCTGGGCCGGTCCCCGCCACCCCGGTGCGCTCGCCCTCTCACCTTCACCTTCCCGGCCTCGCGGCGGCCATCACACTCACAACGTCACCAACAAGCGCCACCCCAGGGAGACGGGCGGGGGATGCGCGCGTCACCACCCGCCGCAGGTTTGCTGGTCCGCCCGGGTGAGCCGGTAGACTCTGAGCTCAGCCGGCTCCACCCTACTACTCCTTATGTCTCGGGGGTCCCGCGACTCTGCGCTTTGAGAGTGCCTCAGCGCGCCGCTTCACCGCCGGGGCGTCGCAAGCCGATGGCGTAGGGCCTCGGCACTCCCGTTGCATCCTGGGGGCTGTAGTTCCAGCCGGCGCCCGCCCGGCTAGGAAGGGTGGGGCGGGGTGGGGCGGGGCCTCCAGCTGTCAAGGGGTGAAATAACAAGGGCGTGGATTAGAGGTTCCCACTCTTGCGCTTGTTGCCCCAGAGCCTGACCCCACGGCCTCTGCCAGCTCTGGAATCCAGACTTGCATTTTGTAATCTTAGAGAAGCGCTCTCAAGAGGACCAGGCTGTTAGGGTGAAGTGACTCACCCAGGGAGACAGAAGCAAGCTTGGGCCCGCTGCCCTTCAGTTGCCTTTGAGGAAGTAAGAACAGCAACAACAGCAACGTATCAGGCTCCTACTAAGTGCCAGTCACTGAACTGGGTACCTAACACACGTCGTTTTTCTCTAATCTTCACAACAGTCCTAGGAGGCTGGAGGGGAGGTTGCACAAGCTCATGTCAGATCACTGGGCCCCTCATTGTGTTCGGGCCACTAGCACGCAGCAATAAACGGGTCTCCGGAAGGACTCAGAACTGGCAGGGAAGGCTCCAAGCCCCAGCTCTCCCATATGGTGAGGAGAGGTAGCCATACATGGCCACCAGCTGCATATGGTTATTGGACCCCTGAGATGGTGCGAATTGCGGTAAGACTTAGTACAAAGAAAGAATGCAAACTATCTCACTAATATTTGTACATTGGTTATGTGTTGAAGTGATCGTACTTTAGATAATTTGAGTTAAATAAAATATATTACTAAA
Organism: Cheirogaleus major; assembly: GCA_963574435.1. NCBI lineage: Eukaryota > Metazoa > Chordata > Mammalia > Primates > Cheirogaleidae > Cheirogaleus > Cheirogaleus major. Next base: position 12,235 of record CAUYPO010041683.1, on the reverse strand, counting down.
ATTAATTACACCTGTTTCTTTTTACTTTTAAAAAATGTGGCTGCTAGAAAATTTAAAATTACATAAGTGGCTGACATCTGTGGCTTGATTTCTACTAGACAGCACTGCTCTATAACCATGGCAGAATCCTGCCACAAACAACCTCAAGAGGCAAATCAGTACTGTGGTGACTGACCAGCTTATCAGTCTCCTGTGAGGAAGGTCAGAGGAAGACGTCCCACCCTCACTGCCCTTGTGTCCTAAGAGTCTGACTGGGGACTGTGGGGCGGCACCCAGCTCCTCCCTCAGGGTGTGGATTGGCCTGTCTGGAATGGCATGTGCTGAGCTGTTACCAGCTGCCTTGTACTGTTGCTATCTGATTGTTTCCTTCCCAAGGGGACCATCAATTCTTTGCAGACAGGAATTATGAATTCCATTTCCTTTCCCTTCTTTGGCAGAATCTTGCCCAAGCCAGGTGGAGGTCTGGATGTTCTCCCTACCAAACATCTCTCCTGCCCATTCTCTCTTCTTCACTAAATCTCCCTTTGAGAATTGGCCCTGGCCCTGGTCACTTGCCCAGACTGCTGCAGGGGCCTTATAATCCATTCTTAGGCTCCTAGTCTTTCTCTCTGAAACACAACCTCAAATGGGAGGCCCCTGTATCAACCTCCTCAATGACAAGACTTCCTCAGCACTGCCGACAATGTTCTTGGGAAGGGGTGCAGGGCGGGGTTGGGGTGCAATTGCAGGGGACCTTTTTTCTTACATTACCAATTCCTATTTTGATTGACTTTTTCATGGTGGACATGAATTGCATTTGCAATCAGAAAAAGGAAACCCAACACACACACACTTGTGTATGCACAGACTTGCTCAAGAAGAAATCTAAGAAACTGATTAGCCACGTTGGTTTCCGGAGAGAGGAACTGGGTGGCCGAAGATAAGGGAGAGAACAGCTGGTCCGAAGGTAGTGAGTTATCTCACTTGATTGTTCATAGTTACAGATTGAACTCCTTGTTCTACTCTTTCCCCTCTTCTCACTACTGCACTTGATTAGTCTTAAAAAAAAAAAAAAGTGTCCATTTTGAAAATTAAAAATCTTTAAAAGGCATACATACAACCTTTGAATGACTCTAAGTCACCCAGTCACCTCCTGGATGAAGTCCAAACTCTCCTTGGCCTGGGAAAATAGGCCTTTAAATAGACTCCCCCCACCCCCAACTCCAGCCAACCTGCATTCTCTGGACCTGGCCTGTCGCTTTGCATGCTGGAAACCTCTGCCCCCTCCAAGGCCCAGCTTAGATGGCTTCGGCTATCAGGCTTCCTCACCCTCAGCACGACTGACATTTTGGTCTCGATAATTCTTTTTTGAGGGGTGGGAGAGGCCACCCTGTGCACTGTGGGATGCACTAGATGCCAGTGTCATTCCCGTTCCCCCTTCCTCAGTTTTGACAACCAAAAATGCCTTCAGGCATTGCCAAATGTTCGCTGGGGAGCAAAATTGCCCTCATGTGAGGAGCACTGTGTACCAGAAGCTGCAGGTCCCTCCAGCACTTACCCCACCTTGTTCTTGCAGCCACCATGGCATCTGTCACACAGCCCATGGTGAACTGTTCGGATTTTTCTATCCCCACTGCGGACTCCAAGTGCCTTGGGAGCAGGGAGCAGATTTCTTCAATGGCTGAAATCATATTCAAATCACTGTCCCTACCACTTGCTTGCTCTGTGACCTTAGGCCAATTAGCTGGTCTCTCTGAGCCTCCATTTCCTCAGCTGTAAAAATGAAATAACAGCCTGTATCCCAGAGGGCTGTGTGCTGAGTGCCCGGGATGCACAATGCCCAGCCCACAGCAAGGGATGGAGAGATGTTAGCTCTTACTATTAATAAATGCCCCAAAGTGTAACAAGTATTACTGGAAGAGTCTGTCCAGGGTATGGCAGGGAACACCAGAAACACCAGTTTTCCCATGTTCATGTTTGCAGGAAGGGTGGTCAGCAAAGGCTTCAGAGAGGAGGTGACAACTGATACAGGTCTCAAAAGATGAAGAAGCATGCCCCAGGCCACCAGTACCTGGCTCACAGTAAGGGTTTATGAAATACACAAATGACACAGAGATCACATGGGACTGGGTTTGGGAAACAGAAGTCACTGCTGACATGGCCTTTCTTACCAATCACGAGCTCTTAAAACCTCTCCCTGCAGACACTCACCCAGACACGTGCACACTTGCCCACCCTAAGCATCGAACCTGCTCAATGGTTTGAATGACCTTTAATAGAAACTCTCCTATTTCTCACTGTCTATCTCTCTCTCTGGAAGCATCCGGGACAGGGTGACCCAGTGCAGTGTGTGGACATGTCACTCCCCTCCTCCCCAACAAGTGGAGGATTAAGCTGTGGCATAGATGCCTTTTCTGTCTCCCAGGATGTTCTCTGAGTCACTGTCTCTAGGAGACAACAGTTTGCTCTCATGACAAGAGCCACGAAGGAAGGCGCTTCAGCGGTCCCAAGCTCAGGGTGGGAACCTAAGTCTGATCCAGGTCTCTTTCCCCCAAAACTTGAAGCGGAAGTCTCTGAGGCTGCAGTTCTGCCTGGGAGAAGCTCTGGGGCGTGGCTCCTCGCCCCAAGAGTCTCTCTGGGCAGCTCGAAAGTCCCTGTTCTGCTCAAGTGTCATCCCATACAAGAGGAGGAAAAAGGACTCAGTTTTTCGGGAACATGGGTGGGGAGGACGAGTCACCACAAAGCAGTGAAAGTGAACAGCATCTCCAGGGGCAGGTCCAGAGCACCACTGAAGGTCCCAGCCCGGAGGTGAGCTCAGCCTCTGGCCTGTGCAAATCTCTGCCCGGCGGCTCCAAAAGCAGTGGGATGTCGAGAGGCTGGAGGCTGGACCGGGCTCCTCGGGACCTGGAGGCCCCAGAGGCTGCTGGGCAGTGGTTGTCACAAAGAGGAACGGTCCGACAGGGCTGGGGCTGGCCAACTAGGGATCGACGAAGGAGACGGCAATGTAGCGGGTACCCTTGGTGGTGGGGAGCCCCTCGTGGTAATGCGTGAGTCTCCCGGGGTGCATGAGGGTCCAGCCCTTCCTCGGGGCTCGGACGGAGCAGTTGTAGCGCAGGAACCGACAGCCCCCGCCCTGGGAGACAACAGCAAGCGTCAGTTCCCCCACCGCCCTGTCTGTTCTCCCTGACACAGCAACGAGACCCTCAGCTCGGCTGGCCTGGGGAGGCCTCGTGGAGCGACAGAATGACAGCCATAAGCTGCCCTGGGAAGACACTGAGCAAAGAGCACGTGAGGAAGAGCTCTGGCCTTGGAGTCAGGCAGCAGTGGGCAGATGTCACCTCTACTGTTCACTAACTTTGTGACCAAACTGAGCCTCACTTTCCCCTTCTGTAACATGGGGGCTAAACTGCACAGGGTTGTGAGGATTACATGAGATGGTACAAGTAAGAGTTGCGGGCTGAGTTTCTCCACCTCACCACTTTGTTGTGGGGGCTGCCTGGGTATCCCTGGCCTCTACCCACCCTCATAGTTGTGACAACCAAATAAGTCTCCAGGCACTGCCAGTGTCCCCTGGGGGGGAGAAGTTGTTCCGAGATGAGAAACATGGTGTAGGGCAATGCCTGACAGGCCATAAGCTTTCAAAAACTTCTAGCTATTTTTATGGATGTCCTTCTGAGCGCCCAGCCCAGAGCCAAGTCCAAAGAACTCTTAAAACAGTAGCTTGAGGAGGGAATGAATGAATGGCTGGCTCCCTGCCAGTCACCCTAGGGGCCTCCCCCGCCCTAGCACTGCCCTGTGTCTCCCTGGTTTCCGCAGACCTTCCCTCCAGCCACAGGCTGGTGCCCCAGGGAGGTAAGTTTTCCCATCTAAGCTAAGAGGACACAGGGAGGCTAAGAAACGTGCCTGAAGCCACAGAGCTGGTGAGGGGGAGGCAGGATCCAGAGACCTCCCGAAGTGCTTGCTCCAAAGGCCCCTCCCTCCTGCCATATTGGCCCTGGACCCACCCCTGCCAGGAAGCCCTCCCCACAGACCGTGCCCTTTCTCTCTGGGTCTCTGGTGCTGGCTGCCCGGGTCCCCTCTGCCTCAACCACCCTAAAAGCTGCTGGCCAGCCAGCACCTCCTGCCTCCCGCCTGCTGCGGGCTGGCGGCCGCTGCTCACCTCGTAATCCACCCCCACTCGGTTCAGCGCAATGTTGATGGTGAAGGTGGAGGCGTCGTGGTGCGGCATCAGCGAGGGCTGCTCGTCGGGCTTGTAGCGGACGACGAAGGCCAGGTCAAACTGCGCCTGTACCACGGCAGGGGACAAGGGGGCCAGCGTTAGCCAAGGGAGGCCACCAAAGGCCAGGAGAGGCCGGGAGGGGTTGCGGCACAGGCGGGGCCCTCGTCCAGTCTGCTGGAACATGGCTCCCGGACAGCAGGTTTGTTGGACGCCGTGTTCTCCAGTGCCTGGAACAGCGCCTGGCCCAGGAAAGGTTCTCAATAAAAATGTATGGACAGAGGGGGAGAGAGGGGAAGAAGGGAAGGAAAGGGAAGAAAGGAATGGAAACACAGGGAAGGGAGGGAGACAGCGAGAAACCGAATCCTCACAGTCCTTTTTGGCGACTGTCCAGGCTGGGCTCCGCGAGGGCAGGACCCAGGCACACCCAGAACAGGTTCTGGAGAGCGAGTGAGGAAGGGAGAGAGCCGAGGCGGCCGTGGGAAGGCGTGGGCGCCAGACAGCTAACAGGCCAGGGCCTTTCTCAATGGGCTGATGTGGGAGCCACTGAGGCTGGGTTGAATGACATGGAATAAGGATTCAAAAGGGGTCAGAGGTGAGAGGCAGAGTGGCCTATGAGGACCCTAGATGCACACCTCCCCGGGGCCCATCACTCAACACACTGCCAGATGGGGGGCAGACCTCACTCCTGCCTGGGGACCAGATCCCCAGCCCACCCCACTTCCTCTGGCCCTCCACGCCTCTGCATCCTGCTGCACCCAGGCACGCCCACCCTGGTGTAGTAGCCGGGGTAGAGCTTCTCCGTCATGGGGGCGATGTACTCCACCAGGAACTTGTGCCACTCCCGCTCAAAGCTGATCTGGTTCATGTGGATGTCGATGGTCGGCACGTTTTCGTAGCCACCCTGGATGCGGTTGTCCTGGAAGTGACCAAGGACAGTGTGGGAGGCAGAATTCTAAGACAGCCCCCGGGTTCCCACGCCCTGGGATGCAGGCTCCGTCTACTCCCCTCCCTTGGCCTGGGAGCATGATGCGACTAGGCTGCATTCTATGGCAAAACTGAAGGGGTTTTGCAGATATAATTAAGGTCCCTAATCAACAGGGAGACCATCCTGGGGAGCCTGACCTATTGGGTGAGCCCTTTAAAGGGGGATCTTGAAGAGAGACTCTGTCTCCTGCTGGCCTGGAAGAAGCAAGCTGCAGGGAAACAAACTCTGCCAGCAACCACAGGAGTTTGGAATAGAACCCTGAGCCTCAGATGAGACCCCAACCCCAGCTGACACCTCGACTGCGGCCTTGGGAGACCCTAAGAAGAGGACCCAGCTGAGCCGCACCTGGACTCCTCACCCACAGACACCAGGGGATAACACATGGGAGTTGCTTCAAGCCACCAAATTTGTGGTCATTTGTCACAGAACACAGAAAACCAGTGCGAGGGCCACAGGTCAGCTCAGGCCCTGGGGTCCAGGGGCTGGCCCTGTCACTGGAGCATGAGGTGGGCCAGACCCCAGAAGCATGGGCTGGCCCATGACTGAGGAGTAGGCAGGTAACCAGAATCACAGGTTAGTCCACTTGCCAGGTCAAAGGTCAGCCCAATCTCGGAGGCACACAGGTCTGGGGTCTCATGTGCCTTTAAAATTGGTGCCTGAACTTTCCAGGATGGGTGCAGGTGTGGGATTCCTCCTTCAGAGAACACACAGCCTCTCACATCCGCCGGGCCACCTCCTTCTGGCATCCGATGAACTTGGACCTGATATCACTTCCCAATATCCCCATCCCACATGTGTCCCTCCTCCCCATCCCACCTGGGGGAGCTGGAGAAGGAAACAGCTATTCTAGCAACAAACCAGGAGCTGAAAACTTAGCAATTTACACCTAAGGCAGTTTGAAGTCACACTCCTAGCTGCCTGCAGGCACCCCTGCCAGCACCCCCAAGCCAAGAGGCCCAGAGAGGTTAGCTAGGCCAGCTTGCCAAAAGAAGAGCCCAGAGGCAGCCTCTCTGGGCCCAGCCCAGGCGCGGGGTCCCCACCTTGTTGTCGCCCAGAGACCACTGGCCAAAGTGCTCCATCTCCTCCACCAGCTCATCACAGGCCACCTCCGTGAAGATGGGGAACCAGTAGACATCTGGGCAAGGCTAGGGAGGGCAGGGACTCAGTCACGGGGGCCCAGAGTGGCAGCTCTGTAGCCTCCCCCTCTGCAGGTCCCTACCCCCGGTCCGTGAGCCCCGAGCATCCCGGGAGCAGGTCTCAGTCAACCCTAGACAGACTGAGTGAGCTCCGAAGGGAGAAGGAGGCAGAGCCCAGAGACAGACGTTCTCAGCCAAGGTCACAGGGCCATCAGGAAAGGCATGTGCACATGGAAGACATGGGGGGAGGGAGCAGAGGTCCCCAGGAGTTGGGGGAGCAGACAGCCCACGAGTGGAGAGACGCATCCTCTCCTAGCTCCCGGCCCACGGCTCACGGCCACAGTGGAGATCACATTTGAGATGTTCTCCTCTTTCCGGCTGGGCCAGGGAAGAGGACTGAGGCCTCCCAGGCCCCTGCAGGCTCCAGCTGGAAAGGGCCAACAGGGGAAGGGAGGGGCCGTCCCGATGTCCCCCAAGTGAGCCAGCCTCGATCCTCTGCCCGCTCCCTAGGCAGGCGTGGTTGTTCCCAAGGGGCGCCCAGAGCCCTCACCGTCTCCACCAGCTTCCCCGCCAGGGCCTTGGTGTAGTTCTCGTGGATGTACTTCTCCTTCCAGTCCTGTGGGGAGTGGGAAGCAGGCTGGGGTCCTGGGGCCTGCCTGAGCCAGCTGGGGCTCACAGCTGGCTCAAATCCACAGGATGCTGTAAGAGGGGGCTCTGCCCTGCAGGCCCTTGGCATATGAGCGAAGGTGACATGCCCGGCGGGGTGGGTATTTGCCTGTGCCCGCTGGGTGCGTATGTTCTCTGGGTACACAGGTGTGTCCACAGGAGGTGGTGTTTGCACATACATGTACATGCATGTGCCTGGGTATACATGTCTGTGTACAGGCATGTGCATGCACCCCCATCAGCTGCAAGCTCCTAGGAACAGTGTCACAACTGATAAACATGACACCCTCAGGGGCGAGACGGGCTGGGATAGTATACCCACTTTAGAGCTAAGATAACGGAGGTCCCAAAAGTTGAGAGGCTCAACTAAGTCCCAGCTGATGGCATATATGGGCCACCACCCCAGGCCTCTGACTCTGGGTCCCCCTTCTACTAGATGATGACGCCTCTCAGGACACCTTCCACTCCCCACCCACATCCTCCCTTGGGGCGGAGGGAGGGAGGGAGGCAGGGGTCCCTTCTGCTCCCAGCCCTGGCCCGCTCATTCACCTCAACCCGGGGCCTCACCTCAGGGTTGCTGAACACCTCCCAGAGGTCGTTGTGGAGGTGGGTGGTCTGGTAGCTGTCCAGGGAGAGCAGGTGTCCGAAGGCACGCCGGTTGGTCAGGAACATGAACACGTCCTGGGGAGAGCAGGCCCGATGGATGAGGCCCTCCCTCCCCGCTCCCCTGCGTGCTGAGGGGGGGCGGCAGTGCAGGCTTCTCTGCCCGCAGGATCAGGGACCTAGCGCAGGTCACCCTCGTGTCCCCAGCTCCCAGCCCAGGCCTGACACTGGGGACGTGATCAGGGAAGGCTTCCCAGGGGACTGAACAGGAAAAGAACAAATGCATAAGAGAAAAGGACTGTGGATTGTGTTCTGATCCTGGAGTTTTGGTCACAGGTGGAAATTTCATCATGCTCTCCAATTAAAAAAAGAAAATTACAAAAAAATAGCAGGGGTGCAGAGACAGGGTGAGGTGTCTCTTGGTCACATTATATAGAATATGTTAAAGCAGAAAGTTTAGTTTTCTTTGGGCTATGTCAAAAATGTAAATAAAATGGTGTGCAAGCCAGGTCTGCTAAACTGGTCCCCGCAGATCTGTGAGGACAGCCCTGTGCCCACTGCCCGCATGCCCCCACCAGGCCCTGGTGGCCTCTGAGCAGTCCCGCTGGAATCCCAGGAGCTCCCTGTCAACAGGGCATCCCGTGACCACCGGCCCCTGGCTGACCTGCTGCCGGACGTTGGCGCAGAAGGCCATGTCGGGGTCCAGCTTGCTGTGGTGGAACAGGTCGGGGGGCTGCAGCTCAGCCCGCAGGGCGCTGCCCTTGATCAAGTAGATGTTGGAGATATAGGGCACGTTCCAGACGCCGCTGTGGGGGAGAGGAAGAGGGAGGGGTCACAGGCTGGTGGGCAGGGGTCAGACGCTGGGGGTCTCGGCTGGGAGAAGGGGAAGTCACAGGCTGAGAGGGCACATGGGCCCGAGCTCTTTGTCAGGAAGTCCTGCGTGTCCAACTGCAGTCTTCCTAACTCTGGGTTCAGCGGGAATTTGAGAGCAACACGGACAGGAATACTGGGGAGGGAGGTACTAGGAGCCCAGGCAGAAGACAGATGAAGGTGCCCCCGCCCCTGCAGGCACTCACACACGCCGCCCCTGCACGATGTCCACGTAGTCCTCGGAGCGGGCATAGTAGCCATCCGCACTCAGTGCCCCCCAGAAGTTGGACCACAGCCTCCCGTGGCGGGTCATCAGTGGGGCAATGACATTCCTGAGGAAGGGAGCACCTCAGTGGGGGACCCCTGCCCACTGGGAGTGGGGGACAGACCCAGCCAGGGGTGGGGATGGGTGCCCTTCAAGCTGCACACAGGGGTCTCCAAGCACCTCCCTGGGGCAGCACGGGCCTTGGCCTGTGGGAGTGAGTGTGGCTCTTTCGGAACCTGCCCCCTTCCATGGGGTATCCAGGGACAGATGGGGAGGGCGCCACTCTCTATCAGAACCCGGAGTTGCCAGGCGGGGATCCCACAGCCCCAGGAAACAGGCGAGGCTAAGGAGGAGGAGGAGGAAGGCAAAGGGGGCTCCCACTCCAGGCCCGGCCGATCTGAGTCCCGAGTCCCGGGCCGAGGGCCACCTGCGCCTCACTTGTTCTGCTTGATCAGCAGCCGCAGGCTGTCGGGCTCGGTCAGGGCCACGTCGGCGTCCATGCTGAAGTAGTAGGTGCAGCTGCGGTCCTGCCGGCACAAGTCTCTGCAAGGAGGAGGACACGGGGTCAGCAGGGCTGAGCCCGGGGCTGCCCTGGCAGCCACCCACACCCATGACCACAGTCGGCTTCACCACGCACCAGCCGAGTGGCCTTGGAGAGGCCAGCCCTGGCGCGGGTTGCGACCAGCAGCCTCCAAGGTCCCTCTCTGCTCTGCGACCCAAACCTGGGCCGCTGTGCTCTCGAGATGAAGGCCAAGGCTTGGCAACTGGCACCACGTGCCCTGACAACCTGGCACTGGGGGGAGCACAGCCCACCACGAGGGTTCCCGACCGCCCGAGCGGGGATAAGCTGCCACTGCCTTCTGAAGGGCAAGTTGGAAACTCGTAGCAAAAGCCTCAACACTGTGTGCTGCTTTTGTTTGTGTGTCGCAGGCTCTCCACGCTGTGCTCTGTGGTCCCGACCTGCCTGGCTCCGTGTGGCTCACGAGCTAAGAGTGGGTTTACGATTTTTAAACGGTTGGGGGAAAAACATCAAAAGAAGAACATGTGAAAATTATGTGAAAGTCAAATTTCAGTGTCCCTAAGTGAAGCTGTGCTAGAACACAGCCAGGCTCATTCATTTACGTACGACCTGTGGCAGCTTTCGAGCTACAAGGGCACAGCTGAGTTGTTGCGACAGAGCCTACAAAGCCGATTTGCAAAGATTTACTTTCTAGTGCTTTGCAGGAAGTTTGCCAACCTTCGATCTGGACTGTCTAATTCTTCTACAGTCAAAACAAACACTTGTTTCTTTTTTTGTTTTTGTTTTCTTTTAATCATAAAGGCAACATCAGAGGTTGTTTTTCTAATTGTCAGCTTTCCTCTTACCCTGATTCACTCCCTGAACCCAAATGAGGCCGCTCAGCCCTGCCCAGGAGCCCCTGGGGTGGCAGGACAGAGACTGTTTCCCCATTTGATGGATGGAAAATCTGAGGCCCAGAGAGGGGCAGGGACTAGCTGGAGAACACACAGCCTCCTGAACTCCGGTCGCTCAGCCTGCCGCTCCCGCCACCGCGGCCCCTCTGCCCGCCACCATCGGTGGAGATAACCACGGCCCACGACTCACGCGCCCATGTTCCTGGCGTCTGCATTCGCCACCCGCGCCTCGGGGCCCACCAATTTCACGGACTGGTACTCGCTGCCGTGCTCTGCCAGGAACTTCTCCACCTGAGCCTTGTGGTGCTGCTCCTGCGGGCGGGAGGGAGAGGAGGAGGCACAAGTTCCGCCCCAGGGACCACAGCACCTCCTGCGACCGCCAGGCTGTTCCCCAGCATCTCTGGTGCTTCCACGGCCATCTGCTCTCCTGTCTGCCCAGAATGCCCTTCCCCCGCCATCCTGCCACCACCCTGCCCTGCCCCAGGCCCCAGAGGTCCCTGAGAGCCTATGTCATCAGGGCAGACCCCACCCCGGATCCCACACCCAGAGACATTGATTCTGCAGGTCTAGGGTGTGCCCAGAGATCTGCTTTGCTACAAAATGTGCCAGGTGACCCTTTTGTGCACTTTGAGAGCAAAGTCCATACCCGGGGCCCCCTGCGTGGGGAAGTGGAAAGAGCAGGGTCTTTGGAACCAAGCCCAGCGTCTAGACCGACCCCGGCTCTCCTACGATGAGCCACATCGTAGACCTTGCACAAGCCACTTTGCCTGTCTCCACTTCAGCTTCCTCCCTTGCAAAGGAAGGACAGCGTGCCTCCCTCAGGGGCCACCGTAAACAGTCAGCGAGCCAAATGCGGCCCACAGTAGGTCCTCAAAGACCACCTGTGACAGTTCCCTCTCTCTACACAAAGTCACAGTTAGTGGGTGTACTGTTCAATGTCTCCAGGGAAGCCGGGAGCCGCCCGAGGGCAGGGCCTATGTCCCTTCTTCTGTTGCCAGGTGGCCCGGTGCACAGTTGAAACGAACATCTGTGACACAGGCAGAGAGCTGGGCCCAGTGTGGGACCGCGGGGTGGGTGTGGGGTGCAGGCTGGCAGGGCTGAGAGGTCTCAGAAGGGAGGAGGCCACAGATAGGGCAGCCCAGAGGACTTAAAGGAAGACAAAGAGCCTCGAAGAACAGGTGAGATTTGGAGAGGGCATGCGGCAGGTAGGGAGACTGGTACTCGCAGAAGCTGGGAGGTGGGACTTCCTCTGGCTAGAAAGGCGGGGCGCTAGGAATGCCAAGCCCAGGCCTGCTCCCCTAAACAGGAAGTCTCGGGACCCTCTCTGATTCCCCAGAAGGTACCCAAGGAATAAAAACCAACCTGACCATCACCAGATCAAATCAGGAAGGATAAATGGGGACAGGGATGGAAATGAAGATGACAACAGCGAGAAGCACCTCTGTGCTGGCTGCATGCCGGGCACCTTGCTACACACTCCCATGTCAACCTGCTTAACCCTTGCAGCAATTGTGTGGGTGGCACTGTTACCAGCCCTGTTTTATAGATGAGAACACTGCAGCACAGAGAGGTTGAGTAACCTGCCCAAGGTCACACAGCCAATAAAATCAGTGGTGTCAGGATTCAAACCCAGCTGGTCTGACTCGAGGGTCAACCTGCACACAGCCCACTACCCACTTCCACGTGGCTCACACAAGCCGGTTCAGTCAGATCCCCAGAGGTCTCGGGCAACCTCACGAGGCTGGGCCCTGGACCCAAGTGACACAATGACCCCGCGGAGCACCTGCTACTTACGTGGTTGTGAATGAAAAGCCGCATCCGTTGCCGGGGGTAGTGGAGGCGCAGGAGCCGCTGGAAGAACAGGGACAGGAATGGCGTGGGCTGCTCGATGAACACGGCGACCAGGACTGTGGGCAGAGCGTCATCCTGCACAGGGGAGGGCACAGAGTCCAGCATTGTCCAGCCACTGCACTGCCACTGAGCCCCTCGGGTGGCACGAGGGAGCCGGAGCCAGAAGCAGGAACCATGGACGTGGCAGGAAAGGTGCCCGGGCTGGCGCTCCAGGTGCGCGGAGGCAGGGGCTGGCGGGGAGGCAGGAG
>CAUYPO010041680.1:0-31177 GCA_963574435.1 Cheirogaleus major | reverse complement strand
GGGATGGGTATATACAAACATAATGGGTGAGATGTGCAATGTTTGGGGGATGGTCACGCTTGAAGCTCTGCCTCGAGGGGTGAGGGGGGCATGGGCAATATACGTAACCATAATATCTGTATCCCCATAATATGCTGAAATAATAAAAAAAAAGGTTTCAACATACGAATTTTGGAGAGATACATCCATTGAAATCACAGCAATAGATTTGGTTGTTCTGGACATTTCATGTAAATAGAATCATCCACTACTTGCTCTTTTGCAATTGATTTATTTCACTTAGTATATTATATCAAGATTTATCTATATTGAAGGAGGTATTAGTATTTCATTCTTTTAATTGCCTAATAATATATGTATGGGCTACATTTTTAAATTCATTTTAGTTGATAAAAAATTTAGATTTTTTACCTCTCTGGATATAATGAGTAATGCTATTAAACATTTGTGTACAATTTTTATGTGGATCTATGTTTTCATTTCTCTTGGGTATATATTTCATCCCTGTGGGGTCACATGGTAGCTCTATGTTTACCTGTTTGAGGTACTGCCAAACAGTTTTGAAAGCAGCTGAATCATTTTACATTCCCACCAGCAATGTAGGAGAGTTCCAATTTCTTCACATCCTTGCTAATACTTGTTTTTTATCTTTTTGATTATAGCCATTCTAGTGGGTAAGCAGTGGTTTTTCATTGGGTTTTGGTTTGCATTTTCTTAATGACTAAGGATACTGAGCATCTTTTCATATGCTTATTGGCCTTTTTTCGGTATTTTCTTTGGAGAAATGCTTATTTAGATCCTTGGATCATGTTTCAACAATAAAAAGACAAATACAGTTATTTGTTAGCTTATAAGAATTCTTTTAGTCTATATACAAGACCTTTATCAGATATATCACTTCCATATATATTCTCCCATTCTGTATATTGTCTTTATGTATTTTTTAGCCATATTGAGGCCTAATTGACAAATAGAAATTACATATGTTTTATATGTACAATGTGATGTTTTGCTATTCACATATGTTATGAAATTATTTCCATCAAGCTAAATATCACATCCTTCACATCACAACGTTACCATTTTGTGTGTGTTAACAATCCTTAAGATTTGCTCTCTTAGATAATTTCAAGTATATATTATTATCAACTGTAGTCACCGTGATGTACGTTGGTGTGCATTACTACTCATCTTAAAACTGCAAATTTGTACCCTTTGATTAACATCTCCTCATTTCCTCTAACACTAACCCCTGGCAGCCACTCATCTACTTTCTGTTTTCATGAGTTTGACTTCTTCAGAGTCCATATATAAATGAGATGTAGTATTTGTCTTTCTGTGTCTGGTTTATTTCACTTAGCTGATTGCCCTCCAGGTCATCCATATTGTTGCAAATGGAAGACTTTCTTTCTTTTGTAAAGCCATATAATGTTTCATCAATATATAATATATATGTCATATACATATATATTTGTACATATACACACAAATACATATGCAACAAAATTACTTTATTCATTTTATCCATTAATCTGTCAACAGATGCTTAGGCTGTTTCCATATCTTGGCTATTGTGAATCATACTGCAATGAACCTTTTAGGAGACTGATTTTATTTCATTGGATATAAACCCAGAAGTCGCATTGCTTGATCATATGTTAGATCTACTTTTAATTGATTGAGGACCTTCCATAGTATTGTCCATAATGGCTGAACCGATTTATATTCCCACCACACATGTATAAGGGTTCTCTTCTCTCTACATCTCACCAACATTTGTTATTGTTTGACTTTTTGATAGCAGTCATTCAGATAGGTGTAAGGTGATATCACATTGTGGTTTTCATTTGCATCTGTTGGATAATTAATGAGGTTGAGGAACTTTTCATATACTGGTTGGGCATTTTTCCTTAGAAAAATGTCTATTCAGGTCCTGTGTCCATTTTTCAATTGGATTATTTGTTAACTGTTGAGTTGCACGAGTTCCATAAATAATTTAGATATTAATCCATTATTGGAAATACGCTTTGAAAACATCTTCTTCCATTCTGTGGTTTACCTCTTCATTTTGTTAGTTGTTTCATTTGTTATGTAGAAACTTTTTAGTTTGACATGGTCACACTTCCTTATTTTTGCTTTTCTTGCCTGTGATTTTGGTGTCATATCCAAAATATCATTGGCAACACTGTTAGAGAGCTTATTTTTATAATTTTAGAATATTACAGGGGTACAAATTTTTAGGTTACCTATATTGCCTTTGCCCATTTGAGTCAGAGCTTCAAGTGTGTCCATCCAACAGATGGTGTGCACTGCACCCATTAGGTGTGAATTTACCCATCCCCTTAACCCCCCTCCCACCTGCCCAACACCCAATGAATGTTATTACTATCTGTGCACATAAGTGTTGATCCGTTAATACCAATTTTATGGTGAGTACAGGTGGTGCTTGTTTTTCCATTCTTGTGATAGACAGTACACCTTACAGCGAACCTGGAAGAAAGGCGCAGCAGCCTGAACTAAGGCAGAGCAATGGGGATGAAGAAAAGTGGACAGAAGAGAGAGACATCTCTAAAGCAGCAATATCATATGAAGTTTATATCAACAACCATGTTAAAACAAATAAGCAAAAGAGGCAAAATCGCAACATGAAAAACACACAAACGTATCTCCATCTTGTCAAATTTAAATTTCCTTGGCCCAGACACTATTAATTCTCCTCAAATGGTGAATTGAAGAGCCTTTCAATGTCCCAGGAAATATAAAGGTATAGAGGATTTAGGAAATGGGTCATTTGGCAAGACTGCAGATGACTAAACAGTTTCTGTTTCTTTCTGCAAGAGAGAGTGGGATATAATTATTCAGGTCCCTTCGATGTAGTAGACTTATGGGGGGAGCTCATAATAGTTGAAAAAGGTTGTCCGATCTTTGATATCCACAAATCTTTGCTGGGACACTTTATAAAATACTCTCTTAATCACTTTGGCTAATAAAGATTGAACTTTCAGTCACTGAGTATATTCTCCCAGCTCAGCCAAAATAAACTTGTTCATATGTAGTTGTAACAGAATTATTTCGATTATATAAAATTGAACACACATACAGATAATATAAATAATATTTACACTTTCTAAATGCATTAATATTATATTTACGTTTTTCCTAGTGTTTGCAAACATGCAAATGATATTTGTTCTGTAGAGATTCTTCAGATTATTATGATGATTCTTATTTTGTTTTATCTATCATACCTTCTTATGTATGATGGGAAATTAATGAAATTATAATAGCTAAGCTGCAAATGCTAAATTATATCTAGATGATTTATTTTTATTTACTTATTTTTATTTCAGGATATTATGAGGGTACAAACATTTTAATTGCTTCTCAAAATCAATTATAATTTATCTGGAATCAGATATAAAACATTACATTTTCACTTTATAATTTGATGAATTAACATTTATTCACATTGTTATCACTAGGTCACTTAGAAAGTTGTTCTTTCTGCATTCTTTCATCCTTTCAAAAGCATTGCTTATCCACTTGTAACTACGTAATTTCATTTTCTCTATTCCCAGAGTGTATATCAAGGGCAAACCAGAACAAGATTTTCTGTTTTTTGTCTGTATTGCACAGGTGGCTTCTCTATGGATTGGCTTTTGTTATACACAGCTGTTCTTCCCAAAAGGCTGTTAAAACACATGCATACACACACACACACACACACACACACACACTTCAGAACCTGTATATATGTATATGTGTGTTGACTCTTGTCATATCTAAACTAGCCTTTTTATTCATCTAGCCGACATACATTGAGAGTCTGCATTATGCCAGACTCTGTGTTAGGCATTGGAGGTGCAAAAATGAACATGATTCAGTCCTGAATTTCAGTGAACTCTCAGTTTAGTAAGAAAAATAAAAATCTGTTAATACACAGAAATTTTCCTTAAAAGCACCAAAATAGAAGAAGGGGATGTGCTTCCTGCAACGGGCAACACCTGATCTTATCCCAGATAATGAGGAGGCTCCTGAAAGAAGGGAAAGTCAAGCCAGGTAGACCATACACTCAGGGAAGCCCTTGAGGGTCTGGAGAAGCTGGTATGTAAAGGGGAGACCAGGGAAGATTGCAAGCTGGCTTGTGGTGTGGTCACGTTTGCATGTCAGTGTGATGGCTGATGGCTCTTGGTGTGATAGGTATCACTTGGATACATCAAGACAGAACAGTCTAACACCTACTGCCAGACGCAGTGGAGAGCAAAAGAAAAGGGAAACGATTGAGAGATTCTTAGGAAACAAAATTACTAAGTCCTGATAATCAATCATGTTTTCAAAAATATGTTTTGAATGTCTACTAACTCGCAGGCACTGTTCTACGTGCTGTACATACAGCAGTTTTAAAAAATGAAAGGAAGGAAAACAAGTGTCCACTCTCTTGGAATATTATTCTCTAGGGGAGGGAGAGAGGTAATAAATAGTAATTTCAAAAAAGTAAATACATAATGTCAGTTGCTGATTAAGTGCTATGACAACAAATGTAGACTGGTAAGGGGACTAGGAACTGATGAGGAGGGTGACTTTATTAGAGGAGTCGCAAAGACGTGCTCTGGTGGGATATTGAGCAGAGACCTGGATGCAGGGAGAGATAAAGGCAGGACCGGGGAGAGAGAAAATGCAGTGTGTCGGGCTGTGAGAGTACTTTTTGCCTTGTTCATTGACAAAAATAATCGCTGAGATAAGAGACATAGTTGGGAGTAACTCATCTTAAGCATCTTAATTTTGGAAAACTAGGTAGTCCCAGTCAACATATGGCTGGCTGTCACACAGAAGGAAAATACATCAAACACTTTTGCATGAGGCATTGATGGGACTTATTAGTAAACAACAGTGGCTGACAGGACATAGGCACAAATTCCATTTTTAATTTTTTTTTAAATGAAGCACAAGTTTAATATTTGTTTTTACTGTGATATTCCCAGAGTCAAACAGATATGGCTGTGGTTATCTATGGTTTGAACCATCCATGGAATCCACTAGAATGGATCACTCAGAATGTGTTGAGTTGTACTCCCACAGCTCTGTGTACCACAGGGGCCTTATAGGACACCTCAGCATGAGGAATAATGATCCTCAGGAGGAAGTCTCCCAGTGTCACCTTGGGGATTTCCAAATGCAAACAGAAGACAAAGTCCATGTAAGGGCTTAGCACTCACCATTTTTATTAGGAAAACAAGATAGGGGTCACCACTCTGAACATTGGTTTGTCCATGATGAAAATAGAATTCTCAATGGCACATTAATTCATGACTATATAAAAGAATTACAGGCTGGGCACAGTGGCTGAAGCCCGTAATCCTAGCACTCCAGGAGGCTGAAGCAGGAGGATCATTTGAGCCCAGGAGTTTGAGGTTGCAGTGAGCTATGATGACACCACTGCACTCGAGCTGGGGCAACAGAGAGAGACTCTGTCTCAAAAAAAAATTTAAAAAAAATACCTCTTCATTAGTGACAATTAAAAGTGTTTTTCTTTTCCTTTGATAGATGGGTATGTATCATGTCCCTAGAGGTGAAACAATGGGTATTTTCTCTTGCTTTTAAAAAGGAAACAAAAAAATTCACCTTTTTTGAAAAGATGTACTGTAAAGGTATCTTAACACAAATATAATAAAAGTTATGAGCCTATAGTGAATCTTGATTAAAGCACTATTTTCATTTGGTGAAAATATTTTAGATTCCCTGATAGGTTTTGCTATTGCACTGCAAATTAGTTTAAGTTACAGATGTTTCTTCTTCCTTGAAGATATTTTCATTTCTGACCTGAAATGATTATCTTCTAAATTAAACCCTCTATAAATCTATGCAAAAGTAGAGATAAATGATAATATGTAAAAAAGATGATTTGCATTTGGAATAATCTTATTAATTCTATCCACAAATTATATCTTAAAACTACTCCTCTATTTCTTTATTTCCATTTCCCTAGTCTAACTCACCATCGTGTCTTACCTTGACTAACTGCAATAGTTTTCCAGTGCTTTCCTTGCCCCTTTCAAGCCATTCTACAGACAGTAGCCAAAAGTGATCTTTTAAAAAAGCTAAATGGGATCACATTACCTACCCCACTTCCCAGCTGATGACTAAACTTAAATTAGATCCACAATAATCCTTGGTTTGTCTTATAAGATTCTGCCTTCTTCTTCAACCTCCCTTCACACAGCTGTCCCCTCACTCCTT
Organism: Cheirogaleus major; assembly: GCA_963574435.1. Taxonomy (NCBI): domain Eukaryota; kingdom Metazoa; phylum Chordata; class Mammalia; order Primates; family Cheirogaleidae; genus Cheirogaleus; species Cheirogaleus major. The sequence continues at coordinate 24,940 of CAUYPO010041680.1, read as the reverse complement.
ACACTCAAACCACAGGGCTTCTTTTATTTTTTTCCTAGAACATCTTTACTGCATTTCATTTTCTGGACATTCCACTAAGTGCGATGGCCTTGCTATGCACTTTGCACCTGGCCGCCTCCTTCTCATCCTTCACATCTCAGACTGATGGCACTTCAGTGAGGACTTCCCTAAAGTCTATCTGAAGACTTTCTATCCAGGATCCTCAGAGCTGATGAAGATTTGAAATTATTTTCATTTATTTATTTCTATTTCTCAGTCATAAAATCTACGCATCCCTGATTTCCCCATAACTGTACACCCAAATTATATTAGTCCAAGTACATAGCAGGTGTTCAATATATAGATTTTAAAAATAAATGGATAAATAAACCAACATGCACATAAAAGCTGAAGAACAAAGATTATAGTCATCTTAAAATGGGTCTATTAATTGCTTATGATATGTTTAATGTTTCTGGGAGTCAACTCACTTAAAACAATTAATAGAAGCTAACCTAGGAAGCATACATAGAGCAATGATGGAACTAATTAAACATTATTAAATTGCATTCATATAATGCTATGGGTATATCTGAAATAAAGATGAGCTAATACATTAGCAATAAAGAAGAACTATCATGTACTTGACTTGTACAATAGAACCAAATGTAAATTGTCATTCCTGGTATTACTGAGAAAGCTTGTTATTAATAGTACATAAGACCTGATGACTAAGACCAAAACCTATCCATTTGTTTCCAGAGTTTCCCAGTCAAACACGAATTCTCTCCATACTACTCTGTAAAATTCCTCAACTGTTTAGTCTTAAAAAAAAGGTAGTGAGAGAAGAAAAATAGAGCAGGAAATTCATAAGGTTATAATGATCAGTTTCAGCCTTTTCACCAGCATTCATCCTACCTGTACTTAACCTTCATTCCTTTCTCCATTCACCCATATCTTTCAAATTCTTCCAACTAAGGTTCAAGAACAGTCTTCTAACATCTCATAAAACTCTCCCAGATTGCCTCTTATTTTTCCTACAGCTTTATTCTATTAACTTGGGTGTACCTACACCTTGTATTGTAAAACATTTAAAAATCAGTGTTTTCATTATTATTTTGTCAACTACCTTAGAAGAAATTCGAGGTCTGATGCCTTCTGTGTATACAGTCAGAACAACAAAACAGCATAAGATATATTCATTTGTACTAGACTTTGGCTTTCTCAGCCATGTGCACCACCAGTAAACAAGTGGCCAATAAACAAAGGTGAAGTCTAGAATGCGATGAGTCAAGGATCCAAAACCGTCACATTGCAGATAATCACTGAGGTACAGATGTGTGCATTTTATATGTCCACCTTTTGTGAGAGGCACTGTGTTATTGACAAACAAGAGCTAAAACAATTATTATACAACAAAGCTACTAATTATAGACCTGGAGAAAAGCTCCTGAGCTGTGTTAATGTTCTCATCCATCTCCTTACCAGAGCTGCTACAGTGTGAGGGGTCAACAGGTCTTCCATTTTTATCAGAGCAGGCTACTGCCCGGAAGCGCACGCCTTCTCCACACTCTCTGCTGTCTCCTTGCACCCGCAGTCCTCGCTGAGGCTCCCTGCTGCCTCCTGGAAGGATGCAATCTGACCAGTTTCCATAAGGTTGGGATATAAACGCATCACAAGGACATACTTCTGTCTCCACCAGAGGGTACAGGTCAGCATCCTGGCATTTCTCCTTCTTTCTGCTTTTCCCTGTTCCAACAAGAGACATCGATGTATTAATCTCATACCTGCGTTTTGTTAAAAAGTCACTGCTATTTTCAAACTCTTAGAATATTAAACATTAAGTAAAATAAAGCCTTTTTTTTCACTCTTTTTTGTCATCCATGAAAGTAAATCCTAGTACAATGGAAGCAACTCCCAGGGCAACTGTGAAATTCAAGTTAAATTGAAAGAAAATAGAAAATGATTTCATGAATGGCACAAAATACTTAGAAGATGTTTGCTATAGTGGCTCAAAAGCTAGAAAATTCTTGTTAATTTATTTAATATTATTTTCTCTATAGTTTACTGATAGAGATTGATTACCTTGTCTTCATTCTCCTTGAAACTAATAAGTTGCCAGGGAAACCAACAAAAAGGTTTAAGTAGTAATTCACTCCCTTTTTCTTCAACTTTTTAAAAACTGAGTTTATTTATTCAAGAAGCAAAATGATACCCTCCCATACGATGGCCTTGGAGTGAGAGTACGGGCCCTTTGGAGTGTGATGGACAAAGCTGAACTTATTTTTGTCCCTGCTATCAGGCAGCTCCCAAATGTTGACACAAATAATAAATTGAAATAAATGATCAAATCATGTTGGAAAATTTTATCGGAGAAAGAGCTATGACTTTCACTTTGAGAGACCGTTTTAACTTAAGTATTTTAGAACATGACTTTACCTTACCAGTTCACCTTGATGGACCTTTCAGCTGCGAGCCCAACTTTGAGTAGGACAATGCAGCTGTGAACACTTGATAATCCTGTTTAGTGGATTCTAGGTCAGCCTGTAACTTGATTCAATGTTTCTGCCAACACACTTCCTCTAGATGCCTGAAAATTTTCGTAGATCTAATAATTCTACCTTTTGTTTTCTCAGTAGTCATTAGCTAGAGTCATGCCTGGTTATAAAAATTGTAGGCAGCTTTATTGTTCTATTCCCAGTGTTTATGGCTGCTTTGGAAATGTCTGATACAACATGACGCACAACAGGCTACTTTCTCATTGTCAGACGGTTTGCATCACACACAATTCTACAATTGTCAACTGGGTGATTGGCTCGATGGTCTGCCTTGATATTTGTGTCCACAATAAATAAGCAGGATTCCTGAAGGAACTGAAATTATTCTGGCAGTAGCTTCGCCATACTTCTGTCCCTCTGGGAGGAGGTATATACTTGCCTCTACTGCTAGGGACACTTAGACTAAGTTTGGGAAGCAAACCCTCCATCACAGGGTGAGAGATATACAGTGGGTGGTAATTGGCTCCTTTCTATCAGCATTTAGTATGTCCAAGTCTCTACTCTTCCCAAACTTCCATAAAGTACTGTTGAATGAAATGTATTCATATCTTCAGTTTGCACTGTTTTCTCAACTCACTTAACTCTGAATACTGAGTCTATTCCTTGAAACTACTCTCAACAAAGTGATAAGACAAAGAAACAACAGCAACAACAAGAAGAAACAAACAATGGTGATATAGCACCTCTTGTATTTTCCTGGATAGAGCTGGAACCCATTCTACTAAGCGAAGTATCCCAAGAATGGAAAAATAAGCACCACATGTACTCACCATCAAATTGGTTTCACTGATCAACACCTAAGTGCACATACAGGAATAACATTTATCGGGCATCAGGCAGATGGGAGGGGGGAGAAGAGGATGAGAATATACATACAAAATGAGTACGATGTGCACCGTCTGGGGGATGGTCACGCTTGAAGCTCTGACTCGGAAGGAGGGGTAAGCAAGGGCAATATACGTAACCTAAACATTTGTACCCCCATAATATGCTGAAATAAAAAAAAGAAGAAACAAAACCCTCGACTATTTGTTTATCTTTATCTTTTAGACTTGATCACTCAATGATAGTTCAATTTGTTGTCTACATCCTCGTTCTTGAAGTAACCTTTAAAAGTTCTATCACACATATCCTACATTTCTATCCTTCACCCTCACCCCATGCCACACCATCCCTTTGTCCACATATTATTTATTTGTTTATTTCATGAATTCTTCTTCCTCTTTACCTCTCTCAACTTATGGGGCTCCTCAGGGTCCCATCTTAGATTTTCTTCTCTTCTGATCCTAAATCTTCACTCACTTGAAGAGTTTAAATTACCATCTACATTTCTTCAATCACAAATTATTATCTTCATCCCAGATTTCTTGCTCAAGCTTCTGAGCCATAAACTGAAAATCTACACCTAAAGAACCAATCAAACTCAATGTGGCAGAACCCATGCTCTTCCTCTCTGCACTACAACTGTTTTTTTCCCTGCATTCTCCAATTCCACCAACATCACCAAGTCAAAAACTAGAATTTCTTGAATATTTTGTTGAATCCCCTACATCTGATTAATGACAAAAAGATATTACTTCAAATGATTATATTACGTCAAATGATGTTCAAGAGATCATTATCTTTTGAACAAGTCTAGTTGTTTCCATTGCAACTGGAATATCACCCATATTTAGCCCCACTTCAAATCTCCAGCTTAAATGACTATGACAGCTTCCTCCAATATCGTGCTGCCATAATACCTCACTCCCTACAAACTGCACACCACACTGGAGTCAGAGCCTGCTTTCAAAGGTGTAAATCTGATCACATTGCTTGTCTACTTAAAACCCGTCAGTGGCTAACCATAGCTCACACTCCTCACCTCGGCTGTCAAGGCCCATAGATCTGAGCCCATTAGTATGTGCCTCCTGGCTATATTGTACCATTCTGCTTCTGGTATGTTTCAATCCAGTCACACTGAGCATCCTTCATTTCCTAGAAATTACTCATTTGGCTTCGGGCCTTTGCATATGTTACTCCAGAAATTTCCACTAGTTCTTCCTTCCCTCCTCAGTCTAGTTAATGCCTACTTGTCCTTCAGGTCCAAACTAATAGGTTACTGCCTCCAAAAGCCATCCTCAAACATGGAAGAACAGTTAGAAAGATGCAATGCTACTGGCTTTGGAGATGGAAGAAAGGGCCATGAGTCAAGGGCTATGGGCGGCCTCTGCAAACTTGAAAACAGAGGGAATGAATTCTCTCCTAGAGCCTCCAGAAAGGAATGCAGCCAATATCTTGTCTTTAGTTCTGTGAAACCTGAATCAGACTGCAGACCTACAGAACTGTGAAATAATAAATCTATGTGGTTTTCAAATCAGCAATTTTATTACAACAACAATAGGAAACTAATGCAGCACCCAACACAATGCCTACTGTAGCAGGTACTATACTGTGTTGCAATTATCTATAGTAAAAATCTACCATAAGCTCTGTTAAATTAAGGTCATGTCTATTTATTCCCTTGTGGTAGTCCCAAGGCCTATCACATTAAGTGGTAAACAAAAAATATTCATTGAATAATTGAGAAAAGGAAGTTGTAAAGCAAAAGGAGAAAGAGAAGGAGGAAGGAAGGAAGAAAGAGAGAGAGAGAGAGAGAGAGAGAGAGAGAGAGAGAGAGAGAGAAGGAAGAGGAAAAAGTAGAGAAAAAAAATGTTCATCTACTGGAAGTTACTAGCAGAACAGATATTCTGTACAAATATATTCTGTCTCTACTTTGTGATATCCTTCTTAATTACATGGATTCCCTGGTCGGAGGAAGGATTTGTACAAGTTAGTTAATGTAGAAATGGTTCTCACAATAAGAAACAAATTATCAGTGGTCCTTAACATTGATTACATTCTAATCAAAACCAGCATTAACCTTTGGATTCAGAACTAGCTTGTACTAAAAAATCAATCCCTAGTAAACGTCTAAGGACGTTTTTCCCTTAAATCAGAATGTGTATTAGTTATCTAGTTATTTTGAATATATATTTATATATTGCATTTTATATACGATATATATAAAACCTGGACAGATTTTCTATTCAATGACTTGATTATTTTCAGCATTGTATAAACAACTGTTTTAATAACTAATCCAGCTAAAACCTGTGATTTTATAATCTGAAGACAAGACACATGACACCCAGATAATGAATTAAAACCTCCTGTTAAAAGTGGAAAAAAGAAAGATGGCCTGATATTCAATAGAATGGCTTTTATTTGTGACTACATGCCTCTCTGTATGTGTCTCTGTTGAAGAGAGAAAGAGTCACATGGCTTTAGAGTTTGAGTTCAAGGCTTTTATCACCGTTCATGTTAGAGGTTGTTTATTACTACCAAATTACACAGAGGATACCAAAATGCAAACATTAGTTTCATGTCAAGAAAAACTAAGTCTTAAAAAGTGGAAAAATTTCAATTCACTACAAGGGCTTATTTTTTTCAACAAAGATACTAAATGATTCATTTTACTGGCTTTTTTTTTTTTTAAACTCATGTATCTCATGAAATAGTTCAATTGTTTTGGTATCTCCTAGACAAGAAGACACAAAGATAAATTAGCCATCTAAAAGTATATCAGTTAATGATTTAGAAAAGAAATTCCAAGAAGTCTTTTAGTATGAGTAATTCTTGGGTTAGAGTTTGTAGAAAATATACAACCATTCTTCAATATTTATATAAAAAGTATATTTTAAATAAAAGTCAAATTCATTACAGTTTTAATAATGCATAACACAAACTGTGCTGGTTGTAAAATGATTAAGTACCTTAGGATTTTCAATAATTTCCATTCTCATTTTGCAGGTGAAAAATAGCATTAGCAAATTTTCAAGAGAGAGAAAAAAAAACTGGCCACTAATTAAAAACTTCCTTTCCCTCTAAAAGAAATAATCTCTCATATCAAAAATATTAAGAATTGCTAGGATAATGGCTTTTGACACATTATGTATGTTAATACAAACAAAGTTTCATTAAATTGGCCCCTGAATTTCAAATTACTCCACACAGTCTATTCCATTGTATTGCTTTTCTACAAGAAATTTGTTTTGCCTTAGAAATATAAGCAGTGTTGTATAAAATTATATATGCACGAATTTTTGTGAAAGAGTGAACACAAGTACAGCATATCTTATTTGTTTTTATTTGTGATTATACATTTCACCTACATTTACAAATGAGCTCTCAGTTGGTGTGCATTTAAACCCTGTTAAATGCTCTAGTCAATTAAGTAAATCTATTACAGTGATTTAAATTTAAAATGTGATCAGGTAAGCAATGCATTCAGACAAAGGGGTCTTTGAACCAAGAGAATTATTAATAGCATTTGAACTGCTCATGAGAACAAATGGTCATCTGCACTTAATTCTTCAATGTCAACACCAATTTTATTATTTCAGAGATTATTCTGGCATGTTTCTGTTAGTTCTCCAACCCCTGAATTAAGTTTTCTGCATATACAAATATATATAAAGTTAAGAAAAGTTGTGGCATATTTATCTAGACAAGTAGTATAATATACTACTGGATCAATTATTTGTATATTGCATGCAAAAACTGCTCCAGGACCTTCAATTAAGCTATTAGTTGCTTTAATTTCCATTAAATTTTGCAGATGTAAACAGAACTGATAATTAATAATATACCACAAAGCAGAATCTGTATATGTAATTTGATCTTCACCTTACACTACTAAAATTTTAAAATGTCAAATTGCTTATGAGGTAATGGCAAAAAACAATGATGTAGGTTAGATCTGCTTTTGACGTTCTTTCCAAACAGTGACTGCTTTCAAACTTGCTGAGATCCTGGCATGACAAAACACCAGAAACCGTGCCATTTACTACTCCAAAGAAGTTGGTGGATAAAAATGCCTTGTATGACTACAAAGATTAGAAAACTATATAGAAACGAACTTAATAGCCAAAAATGGCTCACATCATTCATTCATTTCACAACTATTAACTGAGTACGTATTATGGACCAGGCATTGCTCTAGGTGTTGAGGACATTTATTGGGTCATAGGGAGTGGGAAAGACCTGGCACAAATTCCTGTCTCGTGGAGCTTAAGTTCAGAGATGTATGGCTTGTCTGAAGCTAAAGAGTGAAAAGCTACACCGTACCTGTGAGCTGTCGTCGTCTACTTTGGGTGGCTTCACAATTTGCAGAGCAGGGTGTGAACTTGGACCAAGCAGTGAAGGTGCAGTCTTCTCGGCATGGGACCACGCATTCCTGAACGAGGGGAGGCATGCCACTCGTCTGCTTGAGGCATTCCATCATTTCTGCTGGCTGGTTATCATCGGAGATGCAGGAGATGGCTGAACAAAATAAACATGTATTCTTTTGTTATCATTTTGATTAAATCAGTCAGCTGCTGGCTCTTTGACAAAATATGTTTGAAAAATTGGGTCTCACTGTGATCACACATGGTGTGCAAGCCAGCTAACCTTATTTCTCTCTGTAAATTAAATTTTTATTGTTGCCATAGGAGGTATTTGAGAATTTAATTGGTTTCATTATTAATCTAAGCCCTGCATTGACAGCAACCAAAATAATTTCCAGTAATTTATTGTACAGGTTCTGCGCATCTGATCTCCAAGGATAATACAAAACTAGGAAAGAAAATCTGTAAGAGAAAGATGAGGACAAAAAAGGAAAAAAAAAACATTTAAAAAATCATATGGACTTTTCCTAGATATGACTTCTATTTGCTTGTTAGATAGCATTTATAGAATTATTATTCCTATTTTTACTTCACAGTATTTAAAAAGGCATCTCTGTTGTCTATAAACAAAATTTCTTCTACTTATTAATACTTAAGGGGATCAGTTCAAATTTAAACCATTTTTTTCAAGCACAGGCATAATCTACTCAGATAATTCTCATTACAAATATCTCATCAGTTGCAGACAACTTTTCAAAGTTTCTCTCACATACTTTTACAACTAGGATGTCTCTAGTCATACCATAAAATAACTAATTATCTTGAGGTAAAACATGTATAAAATTTTGTTTTAATTTTTATTCTATTCTTCTGACTCTTGTCATTTATTTTATTTGATTATGAATGCATGATATTTTGGTGCATCTTTTTATCCACACTGGATAATTATGGGCTCTAAGGATGTGTGTTTATATTCTCTAGATTAATATTTCTCTACTCTGGCAATATTGAAATTTTAGATTGGACATTTGGTGTGTGGGTGTGTGAGCGAGTCATGTGAATGGTAAGATATTCAGCAGCATGCCTGCCCTGGCCCCTACCCATTAGGTGCTAGTAGTACACACTCCTTCCAAGTTGTGACAATCAAGAATGCCTCCAGACATTGCCAAATGTCCCCTGGGTGTCATAATTGCCCAGTTGAGAACTACTCTTCTAAACTGATTCCTAACCATAAATGTCTATGAGAATATACAAATTGCATGGTATCACTTCAGACCTGTTGTATCAGCATCTCTGGGCAAGAAGTCTGGGAATATTTTCGTCTTTAAGTGTCTCACATTACTCTGTCCAGCCTGTCCATTGACTACTCATACTTGGCAAGGTGCTGTTAGACATGGTGTGTGTTAAAGAATATTTGGTGGTCTCATCATCCTAAAGAAACCATAGTATAGGATCATTTTTATTACAGCTCTTTATAATCTGACACATGACAAGTAATAAAAAAAACTACAGGTTGGGATAAATGTTGTTAGGAACTCTTTATATCAACATAAGCTTCTCTAATACAGGATAAATGCACACAGGGGCTCCTTTCAGGTGCCCATTCTTCTTATTTATTCTTTTAATTCTGAATTTATTTCTATATTCTGTGCACAACAGAGAACAAAGTCTATCTGAATACCACACATCTGTCTTTTCTTTAGAAATGGTGAAAGCCAAACCCATCTAATGCTTTAGGGCGAAGGAATTAGCTAGGATGACAATGGATACACACACAATACTTTCCAGTTTGCACATCTGCTCTGTGGCAGGTGGACATAGTAATTCATGTTGAATATTTTTGTGGTTTTGTTTTTATACACTTCCTAGGAATAAATTCCATCTCACATTAAGCCAACATCACCTGCATTTTCTTTGTTGGGAATATTGCATCCATTAATGGTGAATACAGCAAGATATTTTATCTTAAGTAGGGTACAACTGGAATTGCATATTTAGATAACCAATTTAGAGTCCATTTAGAGAACTTTTATCTTGCCAAGTTAATTTTTTTTAAGATGACAATATACTGAACAACATGAAGAGATATTTTAAATATTTTTAAACAGCATAGCTACTTAGAATTTAAACCTCTAGATGTATACAAATGAGAAGATATTTTTTAAAGATTAGAAATTATCTTAAAATATTTTATTCATTTTCTATTATTTTTTAAGTAAGTTTAGAATTTGAAACCTATGATAAATACAGGCTTAATGATATGTTGAAGTTCCACAAATTATCTAAATTAGAATACACTGCATTTATGAAGGTAAATGTGACACATTCACTGCATTAATAGAGTTGTGTAGAACAAATGATTTTGTACTGCTGTAAAAGTGGGTATTGTAGAACAGTCTAATAGGGACATCTGAGGTCTCTACATGCCACAAAATGCATGCAAAGTTGGAGCATGAAGTTTCACAACAACCATATTAGCCTGAGGACCACAGTAATCTTAATGGAAAACCAAAACAATAAATGTTGGTGTGGATGTGTAGAGACAGGAACACTCATACACTGCTAGTGGGACTGCAAACTAGTACAACCCCTGTGGAAAGTAATATGGAGATACCTCAAAGAGCTATAAGTAGAACTACCATTGGATCCAACAATCCCATTAGTGGGCATCTACCCGAAAGAATAAAAGACATTCTATGAAAATGACATCTGTAGTAGAAGGTTTATAGCAGCACAATTCACAGTTGCAAAGATGTGGAAACAATCCAAGTGTCCATCAGTACATGAGTGGATTAATAAAATGTGGTGTGTGGTGTGTGTGTATGTGTGTGTGTGTTTGTGTGTGTATACCATGGAGTTCTACTCGGCCACAAAAAACAATGGTGATCTAGTACCTCTCATATTATCCTGGATAGAGCTGGAGCCCATTCTACTAAGTGAAGTATCACAAGAATGGAAAAACAAGCTCCACATGTACTCATCATCAAGTTGGTATTAACTGATCAACACTTAAGAGCACATATAGTAGTAACATTCATCGGGTGTCAGATGGATGGGAGGGGGGAGGAGGCGATAGGTATATATATATATATATATACACACACACACACACACACATATCTAATGGGTGTGGTGCACACCGTTGGGGGATGGACATGCTTGAAGCTCTGACTCGGGTGGAGCAAAGGCAATATACGTAACCTAAACATTTGTAGCCCAGTAATATGCTGAAATAAACAAAAAATTTTAAAACACAAAACAAAGAATTATTTGTCAATTAATTAATTTAAAAATATTCAATTCATTACTTGAATTCATTGTGACAGTGTGTGTAATTGTGTGTTTAATTGTGATTCTGTGTTTTCACCTGTCTGGTGGCTCCCAGAATCACAGGTAGGCTGGCCTTTGTTTCTCCTGACTGAAGTGGCTACCCCAGCCTGTTTGTCAGAAGCATCTCAAAGCGAATATACTAGCTGCAGCCAACTGTGGCAAGGGATAAAAGCCAGGACAAGCAGATACAGGAAATCCTGGGAAGGAAGAGGCTGGAGAAGGATATACATGGGGGAGTAAAGGCTGGGAAAAGCTCCTGTGCATAGCAGAGAATTAGAAGTCCATGAAGGTCATGTGCCTCCTCCAAAAGGAAGAACCAAAATAGCAAGTAGATAATCACACTCCAAATAGAGAATTTAAGAGAGAACACTGGAATTCAATAGAGAAGTTATAGGAAACACCAGAAACACAGAATAAGAGGGAAGAAAGGCAGCCGGCTAGGCTTGGATTGACTGGGAGTCCAGAGAGGCTCCCCAGTACAGGGAAAGGGCGAGTGAGAAATCCCTATCAGGTCCTAGTCTCACCATGGACTCCTGCAACACTAGCCATTAAAAACTCCCTTGACCCTCACTGGCCCTGAGACTAGAATAGGGAGCTGCCTGGAGACTGTGTAACAGCATTGCTCCAAAGAGGGAACTCACAATGGATGCCACTCACCCTGTGAGTCTAAGGCAGCTGCAGCAGGGTGCCATTTTCAGAGCCCGGCCCCTACCAGAGTGCATTCTGCTCTGGGACCTAATAGCCCCTGCATTTCTATATGCCTAGAGCCCCACCAACATCCTCCCTCATGCACCAGGAGGGCTGCAGTGGCATGATGCTGGCTGGACCCAGTGGAGCAGCAGGGTCCCCAACAGTCCAGTGCAAATGATATCCTGGACTCTCAGGAATGGGCAGTGCAGCAAACCAGGAAGGCTGTCCTCAGTACAAAGGGAGCCAAAGGTCATACTCCTCAGAGCCTGAAACCTACTGGCCTGCCTGGGGCCACAGCCACTGACAACAATCCCTGCCTCGCTGCAGCAGGCCCAATCACCACTGCCACTGCTGCCACCACCCATGAATTCACCAGGGGGCCTGAGGATCACCCAGACCTACAAAATGCAGCCTTCACCCATGGGCACCACAGGGGTGGGGTCAGATTACAGGCTCACCTGGCATCCCCATTCCCAGCAAAACTTTACCACAGTCTCCACTAATAACTGTAGCCATAGCCATGGAGGAAATCACAGGAATAATTAAAGCTGTTCATAGCTGAAGAAATCATAAGGAGACTACATTGCTGCATGCACCCAGAATAAAAACTACCCAACCTGGGTAGTTGGGTAGTGCCCTACCCAACCAACACCATAGATATATCTTCAGAAAAGTCTTCCCCTATAAAAGCCAATTCAAAAAATTGGAGGAAGCAACTGTTAACACCAGATGTGCAGATGTAATTTGAAAAAGCAAAGAGATATGACACCTCCAAAGGTACACAATAATTCTCCAGCCATAGATTCCAATGAAAAAGAAATTTATGTAGTGCCAGAATAACAATTCAACCTTTTGATATGAAAGAAGCTCAGTGACATAAACAAGAACACAGATAAACTATACAAAGAAATCAGAAAAACAATTCATGTTATAAATGAGAATGCACCGATGAGATAGATGTGATTAAAAAGAACCAAACAGAAATATTAGACCTGAAGAATCTGATGAATGAAATAAAAAATTCATTCAAGAGCTTGGCCAATAGACTAGATGAAGCAGAAGAAAGAATATCAGAACTTGAAGAAACTTTCAAAATAACTCTGTCAGACAAAAAAAAATAAAAAAGAATGAATATACATTCAGCAAGATGGTTGACCAGAGACACCAGCTGCCAGAGCATCTCAGTAAGGAGGAGAAACTTTAGATGAAAGAGAAAATACAAACAGACAAACACATATTGAATATAGGACTGAGGGATTGGTGTCAGAACCTTCAGGAGACTCAACAGGAAGAAGTTGCAGAGCAGAACAGGAAGGAGCAATGTATCAGCAAAGATCAACCCCTAAGAGGCTTGGAGTTCAGTGAGAAGAGTAGGTAGAGAAGTTTGTTTCTCCCTTCCTTGCATCTCTGACACTCAGGGGACTCCTGAGCTGCTGGAAAGACATTCTTCCCAAATGAGCCCAGAGGCTGCTGCTGCCAATGACCTGGGAGCTTCTTGTGGACAGGTGACCAGGATTCCAGCCTCCCTAGGGCACTTCCCATCTCCACAAACCCAAGCCAGGATGGCAGGCACCATATTGCTTCTCTATCCACAGTACACCTTTGTCCTCCACAGGGGGCTTCAACTTCTCAGGTTTCATCTTGCTTGTTTCCACACAGACATTTCCCAACTCCAGCCCAGATTGCAGAAGCCACAAGGATCCAGGGAGTCTCTGTTAACCTGCATGACTCCTGTGCCTGGACAAGCAGCTTCCCAAAGTGAGGGATGGACATGACCAGAATGCTAGACTCTTTTTTCCCTTCCTCTTGCCCATCTGTGGCTGCTGAGAGAGATAACTGAGCCACCACACTGAGGATTCCACAGACAGTGCGGATCAGACCTATTCTCTTGGAGTCCTGCAGTGAACTAGGGAGTACTCAGACTGTGAGCTCCCTACCCACCAAACCTCCCTGGTGTTGCTTTCCCAGCCACTCTATAAGACCAGGGCATGGCCTGAGGTGGAGGGATATTGAACCTGCTTGGGCACCCTGTGGGCAACTCAGGACCAGACACATAATTCTTCCTGGCATGGTTAGGGATTAACCTTTGAGAACCTGGGGACAGGCCACAGACCAGGTCCCATAACCCCAGGTATCAATCATGTTGCTTTGGGGAACAGGGGATGATTTGTGAATTAGTCTTGGGAGGCATGAAGCCCACATGGGCAGATCAGGGGAGAGAGTGCTGTGTGTGTCTTAGTTTCAGCTTGCATATGGGGCACCCTTCCCTGCACAGAAGGGCCATGCTCTCAGTTCAGACTGGAATCCTGGGCAGGGAACCTCCCAGATCGCATCACAGTTGTGGTGGAGCTCAGCTGGCTTGAGCTCCAACTTGCCAGCAAATACCAGAAAACAATGGAGCAGGGGAGGGTGGAGAAGAGCCAGGCTCACTCCAGACTGCCAGATCGTGAATCTCAGATAGTCTGCCTCCACAGGTGGGCTCTCAGGTTGGGTGGGGACACTTTAGTTCCTACCTGGTGAATTTGTCCAGAAGCTGGGAACATACCTTTGACGCCTGCTGAAACAGACAACTTGTCAGCTTTTGTGGAGCCTGAGGGCAAGCTTTCCCAACCCAGACCCCACCAGCCAAACTCTACCACCTGCCTCTGTTGTGGCAGAGAATAAGGACTCAGGTAAAGTTCCAGGGCTCCACCCACACACCGGGGAATTTGAGTGCTTCTCCTGAGAGACTAGAGCAGGTCACAAGACCCAAAAAATAACACTGCAGTTTGTTCCTTCTAGCAAGCACCACCGTGACAGGGAGGTCAATTTGCATGGTCTTTACAGCATTTACTGATTCAATCATACAGGGTGTGGTTGATTTTCACCCACAAGAACTACTTATTGTTTCAGAGATTAAACTGGGCATGCCATTACAATTCATACTGTTGTTAAGAAGGCCAGAGGGCTGAGAATAGACAAAGAATTTGAAAGACCTCCATCCTCCCTCATTAATAAGAGACAGACAATATGCCCACTTACATAGCTCACAACTCCTACAGCCTACACACAACTAGCAACTGAGAAAACCAGTGCACCAAGGGTATCTATAACCAAAGCATCCACCCAGAACCTAGATCACTATCAAAGCACCCACAAGCAAAACCCAAGTTCTTACCCAACATAAGCTACAATAATGGGAGAGAAATAAGCTCTACCTAAACAAAAGAAAATACAAAAATACGAAGCAACAACTGCTCAAGATGAGAAGGAATCAGCAAAAGAACTCTAGAAGTCTGAAGAGTCAGAACAAAAGATCACCCCAAAAAGGGAATACCATCTCTCTAGCAATGGATACCTACCAAACACAGAATATTGAAATGACAGATAAAGAATTTCAAATATGGATTATAAATAAATTCAATGAAATACAAGTAAAAATGGAAAACCAACACAAAGAAACCACAAAAAAGAAAAATTCTCTAAAGAAAGAGAATTATTTTTTAAAAAATCAAATAGAAATTCTGGAAATGAAAAATTCTTTCAAGCAAATACAAAACGCAGTGGAAAGTCTTAAGAATAGATTAGACCAGGAAGAAGAAAGAATCTCAGAGCTTAAAGACAACACCTTTGAATTCAATGAGTCAGTCAAAGATAAAGAATAGAGAATTAAGAGGAAATATTAAATCCCACAAGAAATATGGGATTATGTAAAGATGCCAAACATAAGAATTATGGGCCTCCTGAGGATGAAGAAGAAAACGCACAAGGGTTGGAAAACCTATTTGAGGGAATAATTGAGAAAAATTTACCTGATTTTACTAGAAATTTAGATGTTTAGTTATAAGAACTCAATGAACACCTGGCAGACTCATTGCAAAGAGGCAATCACCACAACACATAGTCATCACACTAGCCAAAGTTAACACGAAGGAGGAACTCCTGTTAGCTATAATGCAAAAACAACAGGTAACTTACAAAGGAAAACCCAGCAGGCTAAATGCAGACTTCTCAACTGAGACCTTTCAAGCCAGAAGGCATTAGGACCCCATCGTAAGTCTTGTTAAACAGAATAATAGCCAGCCTAGAATTCCGTATCCTGAAAAATTAAGTTTCTTATATGAGGGAGAAATACACACTTTTTATACAAGCAAACATTGAGGAAATTTGTCAAGACCAGACTGCCCTGCAGAAGCACTCAGATCTGCCTTATACATCAATCAGCACAATAGAAATCCATCAGTGTAAAATCACCAAAAAGCTAAAGTTCAGAGCCCATATAAAATAATGGCTGAAGAGTTAAAACAAATCAATAAGGTTCTACCCAACAGGATGTACATAAATGCATTCCATTTATTAATTCTTTCAATAAACATGAACAGCTTGAATTCCCCACTCAAGAAAAATAGGCTGGCTGATTGGATAAAAACTACAAGCCAAGTATTTCCTGTCTCCAGGAAACACAATTAACTCACAAAGAGTCATTCAAACTCAAGGTGAAAGGAAGGAAAAATATTACATGCAAATGAAAATCAAAATAAAGCAGGTGGAGCCATTCTCGTATCAGATAACATAGACATAAAATCAACAATAGTAAAGAAAGACAAAAGTGTTCATTATATAAGTGTAAAGGGAACATTTATCAAGAAGATATAAGAATACTAAATGTGTATGAACTTAACACAGGTGCACCCAGATTCATCAAGCAAACCTTACTAGATCTAAACAAAGCGATAAATAGCAACATCATAATTGTCAAGGACTTCAACACCACACTGACAGAACTGGAAAGATACTCTAAGCAGAAAATAAATAAATAAACACTGGACTTAAATAAGACTCTAGAGAAAATGAACTTAACAAACATTTACAGAACATTCTACCCCAAAACTACTGAATATACATTCTTCTGATCAGCACATGGAATATTCCCTAAGATTGATCACAACACAGGGAAAAAAACATTCCTCAACAATTTTAACAAAATAGAAATGATACCTTGCAATGTCTCAGACCATAGTGGAATAAAATTAGAGATCAATTGCAACAGAAACACCAATTCTACACAAAGTCATGGAAACTGAACAACCTATTGCTGAACGATTATTGGGTCAAGGGGAAAATTAAGGTGGAAATCAAAAGATTCCTCAAACTAAATTACACAGTGGACACAAGTTATCAAAATCTGTGGCATACAGCATAAACAGCCCTAAGAGGAAAATTCTTAGCCTTAAATGCCTACATCAAAAAGAAAGAAAGATCAAAAATTAACAATATAATGAATCATCTCAAGAAAACATAAAATCAAACCAAAACCCAGCAGAAGAAAAGAAATTACTAAGGTCAGAGCAGAACTAAATGAAATCAAAACAAAATATAATACAGAAGATTAATGAAATAAAAAGCTGGTTCTTAGAAAACATAAACAAAATTGATAGACCTCTCACTAGATTAACCAGAAATAGAAAAAAAAAAGGACCAATAAACTCAATTGGATATGAAAAAGGAGATATAATAATGGATACCACAGAAGTACAAAATATCATCTGTGAATACTATAAAAATCGCTATGCACTTAAACTAGAAAGTATAGAGGAACTGGCCAAATTCCTGGAAACACACAACACTCCATGTACAAAGAAGAGCTAATACCCATACTGCAAAAATGATTCCATAATATTGAGAAGGAGAGAATTCTCCCCAACTCATTCTACAAAGCCAGTATCCCCTTGATACCAAAGCCAGGAAAGAACACAACAACAACAAAAAAGGAAATTACAGACCAAAATCCCTTATGAATGTAGATGCAAAAACCCTCAATAAAATTCTAGCAAACCAAATTCAGCAGAACATCAAACAAATAATCTATCATGACCAATCCCAGGAATGCAAGAATGGTTCAACATACCTAAATCCATACATGTGATTCAGCACATAAACAGAAGCAAAAACAAAGACCATATGATCATCTCCATAGCTACAGAAAAAACATTTGACAAAATTCAGCACCCTTTAATGATAAAAACTCTTAACAAAATAGGCCTAGATAGAATATATTTCAAAATTATAGAAGCCTTATATGACAAACCCAGAGCCAACATCATACTGAATAGAGAAAAGTTGAAAGCCTTCCCACTCAGAACTGGAACAAGACATGGATTCCCACTGTTACCACTTCTATTTAACATAGTGCTAGACATCCTAGATATAGCAATCAGGCAAGAGAAGGAAGTTAAGCGTATCCAAGTGGGGAAAGAGTAGGTCAAACTATTGCCTTTTACTGATAATATGATATCATATCTACAAAACCCCAAAGATTTCACCAAGAGACTCCTACAATTAGTAAATAAATTCAGCAGGGTTACAGGCTACAAAATCAATGTATACAAATCAGTAGCATTCCTATACACCAATAGTCAAGCTGAGAATCAAATCAAAGACTCAATACCTTTCACAATATCTACAAAGAAGATAAAATAACTAGGAATATATTTAACCAAGGAGCGGAAAGATCTTTACAAAGAGAACTATGAATCACTGAGGAAGGAAATTGCAGATTATGCAAAGGGAAAAACATATCATGCTCAAGGATCAGCAGAATCAACATTGTTAAAATGTCCATACTACAGAAAGTGATTTACAGATTCAATGCAATCCCCATCAAAATACCAACATCATTTTTATAGATGTAGAAATAATAATTCTATGCCTATTGTGGAACCTGAAAAGAGCCCAAATAGCCAAAGCGAACTTAAGCAAAAGGAACAAATCTGGAGAAATCATTTTAACAGACTTTAAACTATGCTATATGGCTACAGTAACCAAAATAGCATGGAATTGGCACAAAAAATAGAGACATAAATCAAGGGAAAATAACAGGGAACCCAGATATAAAACTATTTACCCTACAACCAACTGATCTTTGACAAAGCAGACAACATATACTGGGGAAAAGAATATCTATTCAATAAATGGTGCTGGGAAAGTTGAATAGCCACATGCAGAAGAATGAAACAGGACCCCTATATTTCACCACTCACAAACATTAATGCAAAAGGGATCATAGACTTAAATCTAAGACATGAAACCATAAGAATTGTTGAAGAAAATATTGGAAAAACTCTTCTAGATATTGCCCTAGGCAAAGAATTTATGAAGAAGACCTCAAGGGCAATCACAGCAACAAGAATAAATAAACAGCACTTGATCCAATTGGAAAGCTTCTGCACAGCCAAGGAAAAACAGAGCAAATAGACAACCTAAACATTGGGAGAAAATATTTGCATGCTCTAAATCTGATAAAGGGCTAATAACCAGCATCTACAATGCACTGAAACAAATTATCAAGAAAAAAATTAAACAACCCCATTAGAAAGTAGGGAAAAGACATGAACAGAAGCTTTTCAAAAGAGGATAGACTAATGGCCAATAAATATACGAAAAAAATTCTCTACATCTCTGATCATCAGAGAAATGCAAATAAAAACCACAATGAGATATCACCTAACCCCAATGAGAATGGCTGTTATCAAAATTTCCCAAAATAATAGGTGCTTGCATGGATGCGGAAAGAAAGGAACATTTATACATTGTAGGTGGAACTGCAAACTAGTGCAACCACCACAGAAAATAGTATGGAGATTTCTCAAGAACTAAAAGGAGACCTACCATTTGATCCAGCAATCCCAGTACTTGGTATTTACCCAAAGGAAAAGAAGTCATTTTAACAAAAAGACACTTGCACTTGAATGTTTATTGCAGCACAGTTTGCAATCACAAAGATGTGGAGTCAACCCAACTGCCCATCGATACATGAGTAGATTAATAAAATGTGGTATAAGTATACCATGGAGTACTACTCAGCCATAAAAGATGAATTAATACCTTTTGCAACAATCTGGAGGAAACTGGAGACCATTCTCCTAAGTATAAGAAGAATGGAGAATCAAATAACACATGTACTTGCTATTAAATTGGAACTAACTGATCAGCACTCATGTGCACAGATGGAAATAAAACTCAATGGGAATCATGAAAGTTGTAGGGGAAGAGAGGAAAGCTGAAATTATACCTAATGGGTACAGTGTACACTATTTGGGTGATAGGAACACTTAGAACTTTGACTCAAGCAATACAAAAGCAATCCAAAACATTTATACCCTCATAGTATTCTGAAATTTAAAAAAAAAAAAATGAAGAAATCCTATGTGACATATGAGACACTATAAATTTATCAAATATTTGAATTTAGGTGTTCTAGAAGGGGAAGAGAAACCCAAGGACATAAACATTATATTTAACAAAATAATTCATGAAAACTTCCCAAATCTAGCAAAAAAGTTAGACATCTAGATATAGGAAGTTCAGAGAACACCAAGTAGATACAACCCAAACATGTCTTCTCCATAGCACATTATAGTCAAATTGTCAAAATTCAAAGACAAAGAAAATTATAAAAACATAAATAGAAAAGTGCCTAATCACATATAAGAAAACCCATATGAGAATAACAGTGGATTTCTCGGCAAATACATAAAGACCAGGAAAGAATGGAATGATATATTCAAAGTGCTGAAAGAAAAATGACTGGCAACCAAGAACACTATGCCAAAAAAAGTTATCTTTACTAAATGAAGGAGAAACAAATTTAGTCGTAGAGAAGCAAAAATGAGGAAATTCATCACTACTACACTTTTCGTACAAGAATGCTTAACGGATTCTGACACTTGGAAGTGAAAGGACCATATTTACCACCATAAAAAGACATGAAAGTATAAATCTCACTGATAGAGCAAGTACAGAAAAGAAGAAGACAAAGAACTCAAATGTTACCACAACAGAAAATCACCAAGCTGCAATGATGAATGATAAGAAAGACAGAAAGAAACAAAGGATAAAGAAAACAACCAAAAAACAATTAACAACATGAGAGGATTTAGTCGTTACATATTAGCAATAACCTGGAATGTAAACAGATATAAATTTTCCAATAGCTCAATGGATTTAAAAAATGAATCCACTTAATGTTGCCTACAAGAAACTCACTTCACCTGCAAAGACACACGTAGACTGAATGTAAAGTGGTAGAAAAAGATATTCCACACAAATCAAAACATAAAGTGAGAAGGAATAGCTATACTTACATAAGACTTTAAGTATAAACTAGTAAAAAAGAGATAAATAAGGTCATTACATACTGATAATGGGACCAATTCAGTAAGAGGATGTAACAATTCTAAATGTATATGCAACTAATGAACACCCAGATATATAAAGAAAATACTATTAGGTCTAAAGAGAGAGACAGACTCCAATACAATACTAGTTATGGACTTGAACCCTCCATTCTCAGCATTAGACAGATCATCTATACAGAGAATTAGCAAACAATGTATTAAACTTCACTTAGATCAAATGGACTGGACAGAGAGCTACAGAAAATTTTATCTAACAACTGCTGAATATACCTTCTTCTCATTAGCACATGCAAGGTTTTCAAGGATAGACCACATGTTAGGCCACAAAATAAGTTTCAATATATTAAAAAATCAAGATCATACCAAGTATTTTCTCAGACCACAATGGAATAAAACTAGAAATCATTAACAAGTACATGGAAATTAAACAATGTGCTCCTAAGTGAACTTTAGATCAATGAAGAAACTAAGAATGAAATAAAAAATTTCTTGAAAAAAATGAAAACAGAAGCAAAACATGACCAAAACCTATGGAATACAGCAAAAACAGTGCTAGGAAGAAAGTTTATAGCAATAAATGTCTATGTCAAAAAAGTAAAAACATTTCAAATACACAATTTAACAATGTACCACAAGGAATTAGAAAAGCAAGAAAAAACCCAAATCTAAAATTAAAAGAAATAATAAAGATCAGAGCAGAACTAAACAAAATAGACTAAAAAAAAAAGGCTATACAAAAGATCATTGAAATAAACAGTTAGTTTTTTGATAAGATAAATAAAATCAATAAACTGCTAACTAGATTAACCAAGATAAAAAGAGCAAAGACTCAATAAACAAAATTAGAAATGATAAAGGAGATGATATAACTGGTGCCACAGGAATACAATAGATTATCAGAGACTATTACAAACAACTTTATGCTACCAGACTGGAAAACTGAGAGGAAATGGATGCTTTCCTGGACACATACAACCAACCAAAAGTAAATCATGAAGGACAGAAAACTTGAACAGACCAAGTAAGTAATGAGAGTGAATCACTAATTAAAAAGGTCCCCACAATGAAAAGCTCACAGATAATACACTATGATCAAGTAGTATTTATCCTAGGGATACAAGGATGATTAAACATATGCAAATCAATAAACATGATACATTACATCAACAGAATAAAGGACAAAACAATATGATCATCCCAAGAGATGTGGAAAAAGCATTTGATAAAATTCAACATCCCTTCATGACAAAAACTCTCAAAAAACTAGGCATAGAGGAACAGACTTCACCCCAACATAATAAAAGCCATGTGTGACAAACCCTCAACTAACACCGTACTGAATGGGCAAAAATTGAAGGCCTTTCATCTAAGAACTGGAACAAGACAAGGATGCCTACTTTCATCACTCTTATTCAACCTACTATAGGAAGTCCTCGCCAGAGCCATCAGCCAAGAGCAAGAAATAAAAGGCATCTAAATTGGAAAAAAAAAAAAAGATGTTGAATTGTCCCTCTCTGCAGACGACATGATCTTATATTTAGAAAAACCTAAAGTCTCCACCAAAAAACTCTTATTTCTGATAAACAGATTCAGTAAACTTGCAGGACACAAAATCAACATACAAAAATCACTAGCCTTTCTATATACCAATAACGAACTAATTAAAAAATAAACCAACAAGACAATCTCATTTCCAATACCTATAAAAAATAAAATGTATAGGAATAAATTTAACCAAGAAGACGAAAGACCTCTACAAGTAAAACTACAAAACACCAATGAAAGAAATTTAAGGAGACACATGCCAATGGCAAGGCATCCCATGCTCAAGGATCAGAAGTTAATATTTTAAAACTGATCATTCTATCCAAAACAATCTATAGTTTCAATACAATTCCGATCAAAATACCATTGTCATTTTTCACAGAAATAGAAAATAGAATTCCAAAATATGTATGGAACCAAAACAGAGCCCAAAATAGCCAAGAATAACCAAGGCAATCCTGAGCAAAGAGAACAAAGCCGGAGGTATCACCCTACCTAACTTTAAAATATATTGCAAGGCTATAGTAACCAAACAGCATGGTGTTGTTATAAAAATAGAAACATAAACCAATGGACCTGAACAGGAAGCCAAGATAAATCCATATATTTACAGCCAACTGTTTTCAACAAAGGTGCCAAAAACACACATTGGGGAAATGACACCTTCTTTAATAAATGGTGCTGGGAAAACCAGATATCCACAGGCAGAATGAAACTAGGTCCCTATCTCTCATTATATACAAAAATTAACTCAAAATGGGTTAAAGACCTAAACTTAAGACCTGAAACTTTAAAACTACTAGAAAAAAACATGGCAAACACTATAGGACATGGTCTAGGCAAGAATTGTATGGATAAGACCTCAAAAGCACAGGCAACAAAAAGAAAAATAGGCAAAATGGGACTATATAAAACTAAAAAGGTTCTGTACAGCAAAGAACACAATCAATAGAGTGAAGATACATTCTTTTTAACCACTTCTGTACGAGTGTCGACTATAGTCGACAGCCACAGATGAAGAAGCACAGCCAAGCCTCAACTTTAGTCGACAGCCAAAAGCTTTTACTTTTACAGGTTTTATCTCTGCAGTTGCAGTGTGTACGTTCAGCTAATAAGTTACTACGAATCTGTGACCTTTTAACAAGTCCTTAGTAGGAGTTATTATAGTTATTTTTCTAAAGTAAAACAAGCTTTCAGTGCTTTAAAGCTTTCCTCATCACACAAGAGCAAAACGGATTCGTCGGCAATGCACAGCACAAACTATCGTGCGGACTGTGAGCGCCGGCTGTGGGCAAGGCTTCGCGGCCGGTGAGCGCCGTACCGAAGTGGTTAATTGTAAGTGCCTGACTTTGTCCGCCCACCCCATGAGACTGAGCTCTCTGTATATGGTGCCTGGTACAGTGCGCGGAATGTAGAAGTTGCTTAGCAAATGGCTGATGGGTAGATGCATCTCTTTAACAGCAGGACACCCAGCTTCTCCTTCACTCCCTCCCAGGGGAGCCAGTGAAGCTCACGTGCCACCCCAGGCTCTCCACCCGGGATTCTTTGCAATGCTTGGTCTTGGGCCACAGAGTAGGTTCCCATTCCCTGGGGCACCCCAGCTTGCCCTAGGACAGAGGTTCCAGGGGCTCATATCAAACCCTCTCTCCCTCCTGAATCCCTGGAAAACGCAGGACACAGGGCCAGCTCTGACTCAGACCCACTGCCAGCTAGAGGCTTCCTCCTCGCCCACCCAGCCCAGCCCGACCTCAGGGGCTGGCCCACACCCAGCCTCCTTACCCAGCTGGCTGAGGGTGGCCACCAGGTCCAGTTGGTGTTTCAGATACAGCTTAGGCAGCCGGACCTTGGTGGGCCTCTCCCGCAGTGAGGGCTGGTGCAGGGTGTCCCAGCTCAGGTTGGCCAGCACTTGGGATGCATTCCATTCAAAGTGGGTGGGCACAATGACCACAAAGGTCATGTTGTTCTTAAAGGGGAAGTGAGCCACCTACAGATAAAGGAAGAAGAGAACTTAAGGACCAGAAAGCACCCAAACCTAGGTCGGGGCTGGCCAGCATGTACTTCATTTTTTTGTTTTATTTTGTTTTGTTTTTAGAGACAGAGTCTCGCTCTGTCGCCCAGGCTGGAGTGCATGATGTTGCCCAGGCTTGTCTCAAACTCCTGGCCTCAAATTTCTGCCCACCTCAGCCTCCCAAAGCGCTGGGATCACAGGTGTGAGCCACTGCACTTGGCCAGCATGTACTTCTGAGACCCCAGTCCATCCTTATCAGCTGTGTGCCTGACTGCACTCCGCCTTCACTTCCTCATCTGTGGAGTCACACTACCTGTCCCATTGCAGGTTGACATGTGACCAAATGAGATAATGCTTTTAAAGCTGCTAGCAGTGTCTGCACTAATAGGCAGCACTTGATAAATGGTGGTTGTCTCTCTCCTCATCTGCTACCAGCTAGCTGGGTGACTTGGGATAAGGAATCGC